>VDFB02272063.1:0-63520 GCA_007258455.2 Sequoia sempervirens | reverse complement strand
TGTCTTGAGTTCATTAGATTCTTCTTGAAGACAATCATGCAACCTCCTCTGTCATTGTTATTGAAAGTTCTTAGAGAATCATCATGCTTAGTCTGGGCCAAAATTCCTACACCCTTCTATAGTTCAAAGTCTTCATCACCATGGGACAAACCCCTATTATTTTCAACATACAAAATGCATGCATATTCAATACAACATTCTATATTACCTCTCTCACTGTTATGAATTATGAAACATTCTCCCAGTTGTATTGAAAATTGACCATCAAAGTGCTTCTCTTGAGACTAAATTTTTTTTGTCATATCAACACTGTCTGCAATAAACAAATCTGAAACCTTTTGCACCTCCTTCAAATCATCATTTGGAGACAATATTTGAATATGACTCATATCTTCATTATCAAGCATATATGAACCAATCAAATCTGGACCTCTATCATCCTTGGTATGCAGATAAAAGTCTTCTTCGCATGAGTTAGAAATTTCAAAATCACATACCTCATCCTGAATGGACATAGACTTTTGATCAACACCAAAGGTTTCACCATCATTCCAAGAAATGCATTGGGAGTCAGAAGAATCTTCACACAAAGATCTTTCATTGTCAAAACAAATGCAAGCTAGACACAAAACTTCAAGATCACCCTCATGTGTATATCTCTGATATTCAAGAGTTAACAAATCTGAAATTTTCTCACTGTTGAGTGCACATGTTTCTTTATTTACATTACTATAGTTATATTGTTCACTTTTGTCATCATCAAAAAGAGGTCCAAGATCATCAGAGAATGAAAAATCAGAAATATTAGCAACACAGTCATTTGTTCCATAATTTGACACACCATTTTGTTTGTCCGAAAATATCTTTTCCTCATCATCAAGTGGATCTGAAAATACCTCTTCATCATCAAATGTATCTTCATAGTACTCAACCACGGCTGGAAGTGTTACTTGTTCACTATCAAATGGATCCACATTTTCCATTGCTTCCTCTTGTTGATCATCATAAGAACTGCAAGAATCACCCTGCTGTAGATCAAAATCCACAAATCCATCTTCACAATATGAATATTCACTAGATCCCTCAAAACATACACTACCTTCTATGTCATAATTTGTTATGCAGGAAAGAAATTCAATATCCTCATCTTCCTCATGTAGGCTATCATATGAACCATATTGAGTTGCACATGTCTCATCTTCTATTGGTTGTAGTGTATGATTAATCTCTTGTTGCTCATTTGTGGTATCACCATTGTCTTCATACCTTTTTCCCTGTGTGGTGTCAATAAATTTATTCACTGGATCAAAGGTACATTGCTTTGATGACTCTGTCCAATAAAATGATTCAGGCTCCCATGCTCCACCAAAGTACATCCTCCACACACCATTGCAGTCATGCGCAACATACTTTTCAATTGGATCAATATTGACTAACTCTGACTGGGCTAATTCTATCTTGAAATTTCCAAGATCCACATCACATAAATAATTGATTTGATCTTGTGGTACACAGTCAACAAGCTAATTCATTCTTGGCTCCTTGTATAACTTGACTTCCTGATCATTCACAAGAATAGTTGCATAAGAAAAAACAAACTGGACATTCCCCCCAACTGCTACTGTCAACTATCTTGATAAAAGCATCCCAAACTAAGGATGGGTATCAATTACTAATATATCTATATTATAAGCCACCTGTGGATAAGTATCTAGTTTGACTTCAACATCTCTCATAATACCTACCACAGTAACGGGTCTGTTATCCATTGCATAGCACTTTCCTCCATTAGTATCAACCCACATGCCAAGCTGCTTCATAACTCATACTGGCATGATGTTTATAGCTGCACCAGAGTCTATCATGCAATTCCTCAACAATTTGTTATTTATGAGTAATGTAGTGAAAAAAGGATCAACTTGTGGGGGAGTTGTTAATACATCACTCAAGTAGACTTTTGGGATATCTACTTTCTCCTGCCTATTGACTGCTTTAATAGCTACTTTATTTTCAAAATTCATTATCAATTGAACAACACTATCTCTGTATTCCTTAATTTTCATCATCTCAAGTAGAGGAATATAAATTTTTACCTAGGATAACTCCCGAGTGAAGTCAAAAGAAGAGCCCTCCACCTTAACGATTTTCTTCTGTTCAAACATTTCTCCTTTGTTTTCTTCCTTCTCTCTTTCAGTAAGCTGGTCAAGATTTTGCATCTCTTTGCGTAATTCCTTCACTTCCTCCTTTTGGACAGGCTTCTATTCACATTTATCAGGCTGTCTAATATCCGGCCTCTTCACAGTTCCTTGCGTCACCTTTTGATCCTTCATAAAGATTCCCCTGGGGATGCCTTCATTCTCATTTACTATCCTATTTCTCAACAGGTGCTTACTCTTGGCTTCTTCAACTGCAGCAATAGTTAATCTCTCTATCTCTTCATCAGTAAGTCTCGTCATACTGCATTAAGTAGGCATCTCTACAAAATGTGGCTCTATATAATCATTCTCAAAGTCAGAAAGGACCTGCTCTTCAGCCATATGGACAATGTATTTCTGATTTGAAACATCATATTCATAACCTTCATCCTCTGAAGACAAGTACCTCTCCTCAACATGGTGAAAGGTATTTGAAGTCAAATACACTGTGTGATCTTCTCCACTATTTCTCATCAACATGCCTTCCTCTTGCATTCTTTGGGCTACAACACAATAATCTGGGGAATGTGGCTTATCACAAGCTTCACAGAAGTAATTGTTACTCACCATATAAGTTCCCATCTTGCTCAATGGATTAGGAGTTTCTTTGCTTCTAGGCCTAGCTTTTATAGGTTTTTTGTCCTTCCAGTCTGTATTATAAGGCATGTCATGCAACCTCGGCCTTTCATTCCTATATGTGCTTTCCTGTCTATACTAATAATTGTTACTTTGCTGAGGATCCCTAGGGTTGTCTCTTTTACTGATTATACCAATAGCCTTCCTGTTGTTTTCAATTGTTAGTGCAATCTTCTGAGCTTTAGCCAGATCTCTTGGGAATCTATTTCTCATTTCATACCTTGTTTTAGGATCAAATGCATTCAAATAAACACTTAGTGCTATAGAATCTATCAACTTTGATCCAGGACGTATCTTATTTTGCAATTTATTGAATTTTTGGTTGAAATCATAAATTGAGTCATTCTGATTTTTCTGAATTCACATCAATTCATGAAGAGCAGCATCTGGTGCATTTAGATTCCCATATTGCTCTAGGAATCGATCCTGGAATATTTGAAGAGAATTAATTGAGAATGCTGGTAAGCTGTTGAACCAATCCCTAGCATCTTCAATAAGTGACTTCATAAATAGCCTGATGTGTAAATCTTCATATGACACATCTATGTCTTGGATGAAAACATTGAAATTCCTTAAATGGTCTTCAGTAGTAATTGCATCACTCCCTATAAACTTCGGCACCAGGCCTCTCCAGCTGTCATCCATAGGGCAAGGGTATAATTGAAACCCTGCTAAATCAAATTGTCTGATCATTGTTGTGTACTGGTGAGGGGGAGAGTTAGGTGGATACTGATATTGGTACATTGGATTATTGAATTGTGCATTATGCTGTGGGATATAATGTTGACCATGAGGTGGTTGCATATGTTGTGTGGAAATATGAGGCGGATGATTTGGTTGTATGTACTAATTCCCTATCTGATTGTGAGGAGCATTTGATTGATTAGAGGGCCCTGCACCATTATCACCCTGTTTATGAGGTGGTACATACTTTGGGGGGTAACCAGCTATCTAAGTAATGTTCTGAGCTTCCTACAATTTGTATTTTCTCATTTCTTGTATCATCTGGGCTTTCTCCTGCTCCTCTCTCTTTTTTTTCTAAGATTCAAACCATGCTTTGACTTCCTCATAAGTCAAAGATTCATAATCATCTTGAGGAGATTCATGATCAATAAGTTCATTTTGATTACCCTGCATTTTTAGATCATATTCTTGCTGATTTCTAATTTGTTCAGCCTGTTTCTGGAAATCGTGAAAATGATTTACTTGCTCTTCAGGGGTACAAAGTTCTGCACTGGAACTATCTCTCCATGTATCATAATGATCATATGTTTCACAATGTGCTCTTGATGCTTTGCCTTTGTCCATTATTCACATGTCCTCACTTATCCTTTTTCCCTTATCAACCTTGTCATCTTTGTGTGTCCACTTACTGCTACCAGCAGGAGCTCTAGTATGACCTCCCTTGTATTGAGATCTTCTTCCATTCATGTTTGCAATGTTTTTATCAGAGTCACCACTCACTTCTCAAAAGTGAGAAAATATTTGATATTTCTTATCCCCAACGAAGTCTGTATAAAATTCTTGACTCTATGATTAAGGCCCTGATTCTGAATGTATTCCCCAGCAGAGTCGCCAATTTGTTAGCTCTCAAAAATGTAGGCAGGATGCCTCAAGAGACTTCCAATCTCTTGATACGTTTTAGGGTAACAAACAAGGTCAAATGAATTAAACCTTCTACTCTTCAAGTGCTGCAAGAGCTAGGCGGGTGTACCTATCTGAATTGGGCATACTTGACTTAGGATTATCCTTCTTGCAGTGATTTGTCCACAATGGCAGATGGAAGTGAACAAATGAATTCAAACTTGGTACATAATGTAATAGCAATCTTCTAATCTAAATTCTAAAATATTCAATTAACAGATGTAAAGAAACTGAATGAATCCAAATGATGAAGTGTAGAGACTAGTGCCTTATTGGGTATGCGGATTCAAATGAAATCAAGATGAGCAACACTTCTCTAGAGAAAACTCAAATTATCTAGCATATATTCTATTTACAAGTTGTATAAATATGCAATACTATAACTACTAAGCTCTACTTTAATAATCCAAATGAATCTCTCTGATTACTGTGATCAACTAAAAGGATTTAATCTTTGCTTAAAAGAACCAATTGATTAATCACACAGATACAACAAATGTGCACTAATGAATTGAATATAATCTTGTTATATCAATTTAAACAACTAGAAAGCATCAATCTTGGAGATAGCTTAGCAGTATTTTCATTAAATTCAACAGATAATTGACACCAGAAATGTGTAGCAACATCAATTGACTTTCATAAATACCTCCATTCTGAAATCATGCAATCATAGCCTCTATTCTAAAAATCTTATTCTACTGTATTCATCTCTAATCTATTATATATCAAATATCTAATAGCTCGTGATGATTTTAAAATCACAAAATGCATATTTATACACCAGCATAAGAAAACATATCAATTTGAGATCCCATGTTAGCCTACCGTTGAATTCGTGCTCATCCCATGTTGGCCAGCAACTGCATTTAGCATTCACATGTTGGCCACAGTGTTTGAGTTTTATTAATTATCAGCAAACATTCGTTGTAACATTCTGGTAGTCATGTTGAAGGAAATTAAATCGCCGTCAGTCGCCCCATGTGCTTTGCTATGACTTTTTGTTATCGGGGAGATATCCCACAGATCGCCCTATGTCTCACCAAGACATACTTTTCTGTCATATTTGTTCCAATTGCTGAGACATAAGAAATTTTCTACCGAAATGTGCCTCCTCGTTTCATCTGCATTGCTGTAACTTTATGATATCGATGAGAGGTCACACAGATCATTCCATGTTTCACCGAGAGCCCTCATGATTATTTTGGTCATCATGAAATAAGGGTTGTCTTGCCAATGCATCCTTTTATCTCATGCGGGTCGCTGTAACAAATCATAGTCAGGGAGATGTCTTGTAGACCACACTATGTTCCACCGAAAATCTTCATCCATCTTGTGTGTCGCTGTGACCGACAGAGTCATTTTGTGCCTTATCGACGAGACCCAAGGTACTCGGTGAGACCTCGCACTGATAGAAAATTTTCTCACCATTGAACCTTTTGATGGAAACCTTTTGTGTAATGTCGGCAAGACCGGAGGTCACTTGCCAAGACCTCACTCCGATACCGCTTAGCTTGGCCGATGTGCTTGCTCAATGAGCTAGTCGATGAGACATTTTAAATTTGATAAGACATTACCCTGACAACCTGACTCCCGCTAATGAACCTCCCCATGCATTAGTCGGTGAGACCTGACCCATTCGGGGAGGCCTTACCCCGGTGAAAAATACTCCTACCAATAGGAATTTTCCTCTGTCACCAAAACCATATGTATGTCATGTTGATATGTACCCATAGGTGAATGTCGATTGCTATGACAATGAAGAAGTCCTGCCGATAGGCCTACAACGAACATATGTTAGCACAAAAGCATTGTGGGTCGGAGAGACAGTTATGAACTCATGCCGATAGGAACTGCAATATGAAAAATGCATGACCCGATGGATTTTATGGGGCTATATGGGCAAATTATAGGTAAAATATCATGAAGAGAGGAAAATGTGCTCAAGGTAGGACTCATTTGGAAGATGCATGGGTACAAAGAACATGAAAAATCATCAGAATTTCACAGTCCTAATAGGATGTAGACAACCTACTTTAGGTTGACTTGCACGTTCCTTACTAGTTCTTTGCGTTATTTGTTTTTCTTTTGTGTGATAGCATGTGTGTAGTGTGATCCCCCATGATGTTCTATTTGATGTTCTCTCTCTTTGTGGCATTCCTCTATTTATACCTTCATTCTTCTCTATGTCATAAATCTTTTATCTTTATCTTTTTATTTGTCTTTTTTTTCCTTTTGGGGATGACACAAGGTGTTGAGACATCCATGTCTCTTCCATGTTGACCCAAAAATATTTTCCTTTATTTTTCGTTATTTCTTTTCATTTGTCTTATGTTTTCCTTTTGGGGATGACACAAGGCGTTGAGGCATTCATGTCTCTTCCATGTTGACCCAAAAGCTTTTCCTTTCTTTTTCTTTATTTCTTTTTATTTGTCTTGTGTTTTCCTTTTGGGTATGAAACAAGGCGTTGAGATATTCATGTCTCTTCCATGTTGACCCAAAAACTTTTCCTTTATTTTTCTCTTCATTTTTCTTGTGTTTTCCTTTTGGGGATGATGTAAGGCATCAAGACATTCATGTCTTTTCCATGTTGAACCGGAATTTTTTTTCTTGTTTTCCCTCTCTTTGTGTCATTCATCTAGTTCTATGCGTATTTAGGGAATGATAACAATTTTGAGCTCTCTAAAACATTGTAGAAAGAAAATACTGACCCCAAATCCATAGATCATTTATGTGTTTGGTGTTTTCATTTTGGGGGAAACCCCTCTCTTTTCTTTCCTTTTCTCTTTCACATGGCATAGTTTTATTTGGAAACATATGACTTGGTACAAGGATTTCCAAGTTAGCTCTCATGTCTTCTTTATTGTTAGCATTTAACATTTGCTACTTTAAAGTAATTTCTCACAATATGGTGTTTAACAATTCCTTTAAAGTGGGGGCATACATTAGCATTATTCTTTTTTATTTTTCTTTTCCATGGTTCATAGTGTAGTCTTTTTATTTCATATGATGCATTTTTCACTTTGTGGTTAACATTGGGTGCAATGTCCTTCAAAAGTGTGATCCCTCTTAGCATATTATATTCCTCTTAGTGGCTTGATGTGACACAATGCATCCCCTAAGTTGTGAATATTCTATTCTTTGATTAATCCTTTTTTGGAGACATTAGGCACAATGTTCCCTCAGTTAAGACCTCGTATGAATTTAAAAGCAAGACTCCTTTGAATATTCCTTACTGTTGCATTTGAATTTTTGGTTATATGGCCACCTTGCATAATACAGTTAGCATGCCTATAGAGCCTTCTTTTTTGTTCATGATTTCCAAGAATACAAAATTTTCCATTCCTCATGAAGCTCAAAGTTCATTTTTGTGTGGCACCTTATCAAAGTTATCAAGAGGTATAACTTTGATATGGTTTGATAGGAAGCCCATTTGAGGGATGAATTTCTCTTAGCCACTCACATGTGTGTGAGTGCATATCGGATGTGTGTGTATGTGTCTCACCTTCTTGGATTTCTCACTCAATGGACAGTCTGAAGTTTCGTTGCCTCAAAGTGAGTGTGCATTTTTTGAACAAACAACCTAGATCTGATCCACATCGTGTTGGAAAAATGGTCAAAGCTTGATCCACCCCTCTTTTGTTTTCTTTCCTCTTTGACTCTAGCAATGTATGCTTGTGCCTTGCTATTATTCTTCATATCTTTTTTTATGTGTGTTCTTTTGTGCCTATGTGGGTTTGCCATAGGACCTTGGTCCTAGGGGCTTTTGCAACCCTCTTGATCATGGTTGTCCTATCTTACTAGCATTGGTGCATTTGGACCCCTCTTGATGTGCATCAGTCTAATATAGTGTGAGTTGGAAGCAAGTTCTTCCTCTCACTAAAGTGGGGGCTAGATGTAATGACAAAAAATGTCCCCCGCAACATGGCCTTGATTTGGTGTTGTAATGTGTCTAACATATTCACATTAGGTCTTGGCCCCTTGTGGACTAATTGATCCTATTGATGCCTTATTTGGAGTGTTGTAAAGTGTTGCAACACACTTATAGATTTTTCTAGGGTTTTATTAAATAATTAAGCTTCTTTATGCTCTCATTGGCCTTATTTTACATCCACAAGCCTCATTTAATGCATCTTTTCGAGGATGATCCAAACAAAAATCAACATCTAATCATAATTCAAGTGTTTTTAGACTATGTGGCCCAAATTTTGTGGTTTGGGACTCATTCGCCACCTTGGGCATATGAGTCCTATGTGGCCCAAAATTAAAATTAATTCAAATTTTTGGGGGGATTTTATCCTCTTAGATCTAATGTCAGCTTCTAATGTTGTAATTTTTGGGAATTCTTGCATAATTAAGTATAAATACAAGTTTCTTTCACTCATTTTACACCTAGCAAGTTGAATGAGCATCCTTATAGCAAGTTTGAGTTCACAAGAGTATTCAAGTGTTTACAAGAGCATTCAAGAGAATTCAAGGGCAGATTATCAAGCATCTTATAGGGCATTATTCAAGCATCAAACATCATGTAAAAGTCTTCATTCATCATGTTTGTTTTTTAGCTAATAATTGTGATGTGGGGTTTTATGATTCAAGCTAGCATTTCACTCAATATCTATCACATTCAAGTAAGAGTAAAGATCTGCATCCATTGGAGCCATCTCATACATGTTTGCAACCTCTCATTGCTAGGATTTGGTGAGTTGCAACATCATATTTTGTTCATTTGT
Source organism: Sequoia sempervirens (assembly GCA_007258455.2). Classification (NCBI taxonomy): domain Eukaryota; kingdom Viridiplantae; phylum Streptophyta; class Pinopsida; order Cupressales; family Cupressaceae; genus Sequoia; species Sequoia sempervirens. Next base: position 54,315 of record VDFB02272063.1, on the reverse strand, counting down.
CATTCTCCATTCCCATTTCATTTCATTTCAAGGTTTGATTACCAAAATAGGGTTTGACCAAGGAAAACCCCTATCACTAACGAAAAAAAAAATTCCCCTCTCTTTAGTGTGTGATTTGCATGTTTAGATTGAAGACATATTGAAGAGAAAGTTTGGAGAAAGTTGTCAAAGTTGTCACCTTGCATTGAAGATACTTGGAAGACTTCTATAGATTGTAAATTAGGGTTTTAGATCTGGAAATCAATTTTGAAGCATAGAGAAGACCTTGAAGACTAGATTCAGACCTTGAAGTTTTAGAAAACCCTAACTAGACTAATTCGCCAATTATAGAATATGAGTCCTGGTTTAGGTCAAAATTTAGGTTTTTACAGATTCGAATACCCATTTACCAGATTCATGTTTTTGTAAAGAAATCCAAATCTAGGACTGATTCACCCAGCCTGACATATGAGTCCCAATCAGCATTAAAGTTATAATTTCCAATATTTTAGAGCCCCATCTAGTCATCTTTAGGTTTCCAAGTGCACATATTCCATCTTGCAGCTTTTTGTTTTGTTTTATTTACATTTCTAGGTCATTTAGTGAAAGATTGCATTGAATTAGGGTTAAGAATTACATCTTGCATTGCATTTGTATTTCCAAGTATTAACTTAGTGGAAAACCCATTATTAGTTTACAATCAAACCCTAGGATAGTCCTATTGTAAAATCTCTTTCTCCTTTGCATTGAGATCTCCAAGGTTATCCTTGAATGAAAAGTGGGTGTTCTCTATGTTCTAAACCATAAAAAATCATCTCTCACCCATTTTTCGTCATTTCACCAACCTATCTCACAACCCTACTTTAACACATTATGAACTCATCCCATAGGGTTGCAAGGAACCTCTAATCATCTAGCTTGGAAAATGGTTGTTGTAATCATATGTTGATATTTATCTAAGTATGCTCTATTGAGAATACAAGAGTTATTAAATGAGAACATATATAATGCTCAATATATTTTTAACTGAATCTTCACATTCAGGCACCTATAGCAGCTAAACTGTGAGGAATTTGAAGATGGTGCAAACTAGAGTCTCATCAAATTTTGTCTGTAGATTTTGAAAATATTGTTTTCAAAATTTTTGGAATCAAATTGCACTTCTTTTTCCATCTCCCAGGAAAATTGATTTTTTTCAGAAAACAACATTTTTAAAAAGTGACGCACACCGTATAACACATAACTTTTTTTCCATGAAGGATAAAATTCTAAGTCTTTCAAATTTAGATTTTTAACTCTGATATCTAGTGCTTCCACTTGGTTAGATATATTTTTTATTGAATATTTTTCCTTAATCAAGTTTCAAAGTCAAATGAATTACAATTCGGACAACCACTTGACCATATAGCATATAACTTTTTGTATATGTCAAAATTTTGTTTTACTTTTTGTTGGATCAATGACTTCAATATCTGATTGCACTCATATTTTCAAAAAAAATTTGATAATTTTCTATTTTCCACATGTGAAGAACAAAGAAATTCATCCGATGAAAAACTATGTTTAATAAAACTTAAAAAACAAATACATAACAAAACCAAAACATATTAAAATTATATTCATTGGATAGCTTGTTCTGAGGAATACCATAATCATTTGAAATAAATTTTAAATGAATTCATTTGATCCCCAAAGCTAAATCAAAAGTGATTTTTATCAGGCATTTGATAGGTGCAAAGGAGGCGCATTTATAGGTATGGTGATTTGATCAACCCTCTTCAATTGGAATCCTTAAAATGGAACTTTTTAAGGCTTAAATCATTATATTTTCTAAAAATATGTGATTTCAGCTAAAATTCGTTCCTCTCAGGAATTGTAAACCACTATTATGACAAGGAAGTTTTTTAACAAATGGATACCAAAATATTTTTTTTAACTAAATATTTACTTTCGGGCACCTATAGTGCCTAAACTATGAGGAATTTGAAGATGATGCAAACTAGAGTTTTGTGAAATTTTTTCTATACATTATAAATATATTTTTTTCAAAATTTTTGGAATCAGATTGCACTTCTTTTTCCATCTCCCTCGAAAACTAGTTTTTTTTCAGAAAACAACATTTTAAAAAGTGATGCTCACCGTATAACACATAACTTTTTTTCCATGAAGGATAAAATTCTAATTCTTTCAAATTTATATTCATAACTCTGATATCTAGTGCTTCCACTTGGTTAGATAGTTTTTTATTGAATATTTTTTCTTTAATCAAGTTTTGAAGTAAAACCAATTATAATTAGACATAGCGTGACATTTTGCATTTTTTTGTGTATCGATTTTTTTTTTCTTTGTTGGATCAAGGACTTCAATATCTGGTGCACTCATATTTTTCATTTTTTTTTTTGATAATCTATTATTTTTCCACATGTGTAGAACAAAGAGCTTGATTTTCGGTGAAAAACCTACATTCAGAAGAAATAAAAAATAAATATAAAAATAAAATAAAATTTATTTAAAATTATACTTTTTGGGATGATTATAATAAGGACTAAATACTTACAAAAAATAAATTTTAAATGAATTCATTTGATCCCCCAAAAGGTAAATCAAAAGTGGTTTTTTTATCAGCATTGTGATAGGTGTAAAGGAGACTGCTATAGGTATGGTTTAAAACTAGTGAGGTTCTATCCAAGGGGGTTTGATTTAAGATAGTTTGATCAAACCCTCCTCAATTGGAATGCTTTAAATGGAACTTTTTAAGGCTTAAATCATTATATTTTCTAAAAATATGCGATTTCAACAAAAATCAGATCCTCCTAGAAATTGTAAACCAGCTTTGTGGGATCACCTGAGATCAAAAGTGTTATCCACTCTTTCAAAATGATAGGGTTCAAAATGTTAACACATAGTCACATCAAGCTATATAAAAAATACTATCTTTATGAAACTTGTGGGATTTCACCTTAGCAGGTCAATGATATCATTGATGATGTAGGAAAACTATGTCAAGAAAAATTAGAAGAGTTTGTCATCTAGCTAAGTTGTAAGCTCAAGATTTATAAATAAAAATTAATTTTGATATATTTGTGGCACCACCTAAGATGTGAGGGCCCTACAATTGGAAATAGATCAATAAATTTCCAGAATCCCGAGATCTCAAAGGTTCTTTTAAGCTAAATTTTCCTAATTTTGCCTTAAATTTATATTGTAAAGTGTATATATTTGCACCTTCACATTAAGTTTTGGGCCCTTGTAAACTAAATGGACCTAATAATTTCTTATTTAAGGTGTCATAAAGTGTTGTACCACACTTTCACACTTATCTAGGGTTTTCATTATTAATTGGGCTTCTTTATGCCTTATTTGTCCCTATTTTGCATCCACAAACCTTATTAAATGTATTTTTCCAAAGATAATCCCGACACTTATCAAATAGGAAATCACAATTCAGTGTTTTGGGTCATGTGTCATAGATTTAGTGGTTTGGGAATCATACACCACCTTGGTCGTATGAGTCCCACCTAGGTCTTGGGACTTGATTTTGAATTTCACATTAATCAAGACCTATCTTGGAGTGTGTTCCCCAATTTTGAGCCACTAGGACTCATACGCCACCTTGGGCATATGAGTCCCGCTCAAGTCAGGACTTGATTTAAATGCAATTTTTGGTAGGACTTTATCCTCCCTGATTTCGGCTTGTAGTGTTGTAATTTCAAAAAATTCGGTAGAAATAAGTATAAATAAAAAGTTATTTCACTCATTTTTCACCTAGCAACTTGAGTATTCATGCATTATAGAAAATTTGATCATTTGAGAGTTCACAAGAAGATTCAAGTGTTTACAAGAGCATTCAAGAGTCTTCAAGAGTTGATTATCAAGTGTTTTGGAGCATTATTCAAGTATCAAGCATCATGTCAAAGTCATCATGCATCATGTTTTTTTCTAATCTAATAATTATGATGTAGGGTTTTATAATTCAAGCAAGCATTCAATTCAAGATCTATCACATTCAAGCAAGAGTCAAGATCTACATCCATTGGAGCCACTTCATACATGTTTGCAACATTTTATTGCTAGGGTTTGGTGAGTTGTAACATTGCATGTTATTCATTCATCATTCCTTTATTTGATTACAAGGTTTGATTATCAAAATGAGGTTTGACCAAGGTAAACCCCTTTCCACTAACAAAACAATATTTCCTCTCTCTTTAGTGTGTGATTTGAAGATCTAGGTTGAAGACCTTCTAAGAAGACATATTGGAAAGAATAAGAAGACAGATTGGAAAGAATTTGTTAAAGTTGTAAATTCATTCAAGTTGTTACATAGTTTAGAAACTCATTGGAGGACACCTACAAAGTAGAATCTTCAAATTCAATTTGAGAAACTAGGTCAAGAAGGAAAAGCAAAGATTGGAGAGTAGATTTAGATCCTAATTCTCCATAAAAGAAAAACTAGACTAATATGCCACTTCTAGCATATGAGTCCTAGTATAGTGAAAGTTGTAGTTTTCTAGGAGTTCCATACATCTCTTTGCCATATTTTTATTCCTATGTAGAAACCCTAATCTAGGGCTAAATCGCCTAGTCTAGCATATCAGTCCCAATCTGCATTAATTTCATTGTTTCCAGCATTTCAAGACTCCATTCAAGCCTCTACAGGTTTCCAAGTGCACATCTCTAGTTTATCAATTTTCTATTTTATTTTGCATACATTTCTAGGTCATTTAGTGAAGTTTTACATTGCACTAGGTTTAAACATTAGGTCTTGCATTTCAGTAGTCTTTCCAAGCCCTAACTTGGTGGTGAACCCATCTTTAGTCTCTAATAAGACCCTAGGACACTCTATTGCAAGATCTATTTCTCATACTTCATCCTTGGATTGATATCTCTAGGGTTTCCTTGAATGAGGGTGAAGAAGATTGTTGTTCTATGTCCTAAACCATAAGCAATGGCAATTTTTTGCCTTTTAGGAACAAACTCTTCTCTTGAAAGGAGATTGAGTGATCTCTCAAAGGTCTCAGGCTTTCTAGGTCTTGAGATTGAAAATAGTTTAATAGTGAAATGCATATTATTTTAATCAAAGGGCATGTTTAGGAATCTCAATGAAGTGTGTTAGTGGTCATTTTTTTTTTAAAATCAAGTTAATGAGTTTAAATAATTAGAAAAATAAGAGAGGAAGAATATTTACAAGATATAATCTATCTAATGTGTGTATTTATGAAAATAAGAAAGGGATTTATATTAAGAAGCTCTAAATTAATTTTGTGTTTCATTAAAAATAAAAGATAAATAAAAACTTATTGCTACCTATTATACTAATCTTTACAAACAAATCATGAATGGTGTTTAGAGAATAGGAAGAAAAATATATTATTTAGATTCTGCCTTATTTACTATTTTGTTATGAAAATATATTGAGAATTTATTCTAATCTAATTTAATTTATTACCTTGTTTTGTGAAGACAAAAACATATTAATTAACTTGTCAATAAATATTTTTTATTTATTTTCACTAGCCAATTATAAATTTTATTTAAACTAAAACTAAACTATAATCTATTCTAAATGATGGTAAAGAAAGAACAAAAAGTAAAAAGAGAGTAAAGGAGAGAAGAACCATGTGTTAGCATAACGAGATGGCCAACAACCAATAAAGTAATCTCTACATAGTTTATCATTACACAACTGAAACATAAAATAATACTATTACAATAATAATAATAAATTGTCAAAATTACAAACTATCATTCACCATATTCATATATTTAAAAAATCCAAAATCAACAAAAAATATCAATAATTCAAAAATTATACCTTATTAAATAAAAACATATTTATTATATCTCTCAAATCACAACATAACCCTTAAAACACTACTCTAATACAAAATTATTTTTTAAATATATTAAAAAAAAAAAAAAAACTACTTCTGCCACTATAACTAATAAAGAAATAATTTCTCTATAACTTCTTAAATCTATCTATAAATCTAAAATTACATATATCTATCTCTAAAAATGAACGTCATCTACATATAGACACCTACTTTGAAATCTACTAAAGCCCAATTTTTTACTAAATGCATTGAACCTGCACCTCCCTTCACCCATTTAGGCGCCCATCCACTTGTACTTGTACTTCATTAAGTCAGACCCACTTTCACGATCTACGATAGCTTTCCTCTTAATGCGTTTGTCCTTCTATATCTCCCAAGATTTTATCTTTATAAACAACTCTCTTGAGGTAGATTCAAGTACTTCCATACCTTTTAATAGATGTCTCCTTTTAAATTTATGACGTACCTTATTTGGAAATGTGTCTCCATCCTTATTAAATAAACTTGTCTCCTTTTGATATGCCTCCGTCCTCATTGAGTAAACATGTCTCGCTTTGATATGACTTTTCCACGTACCTCTTAAAAGAGAAATATTACCTATTAACCCATTAACAAATCATATCTCATAAGCATGAATGAAATGCCTCCAATGAAGAATTTTCATTTTGAAAATAACCATATTCATCTATAGCTAGTCTAAGACATAAATTAATAAGATAAATAAATGTGATGAAATTAAAACTAACCTATTAGGAAAGGTAGACTAAAATTCTAAATTCAAGTATATATTATATTAAATAATACAATTTTTCTTTACTTTTTAAATTAGTTATCTATGATTTACATTAATATAAGAAAATCTAATTAAAACATATGGATGATTTAAACAATTTCAGATTCAAAATATAGATTTAATAAAGAGTTTAAGATTTATGAAAATGAAAATTATGTGAATTAAATCATATAAATTTAGAAAAATAAAAGTGGTATGGACTATGAGAGGATATAGAGTGCAATGAAAGAACAATCTAAAAAAATTTAAGAATAAAAGAAACCATACAATAAAACACAAAGTTTACATATCTTCATTAATAACATTTGATCTAACTGGGATGAATCAAAATAACATGCTAGTGAGGTTTGACCAAAATGCTATTAACACAAAGATCTAAAAAACAAGGGTATACTTTTCTAACAAAAATTGTATGTTGCACAAGTAGCAATAAATAGTGGATCTTAAGGGAGAATGTTGAAAGATGTTCGTAATCTAGATTCTTTGATTAAAACAAAAAAAAAAACAAATAGAATAAAATCATGGCATAGTTAATTTTGATCGTGTCCAAATTATATTAGAAACTTAGAGAAAGTAAGCACTAGGCTTTGACAATTTGATCATGTGTGCACATGATTCATTTATCCATTTTGAAATCAAGTAGGATTGGTAATGTGAAAAATGTTATCAAGTGAATAAATACATTTGTCCTAACACATCTCGAGGCATTGCTTAATTGCTAACTAGGAATCCATAGTTTTAATGGAGATACATCTAGTCCCATTCGAGGCATAGCTCTAATATTGATCAAACATCTATAGTATTAGTAGAGATACTTGAATCACTTAGAGTTTTTTTTTATATATACTTTCTTTTTTGCTAAATTTTGTTTTTTCTCTTGATTTTTCTTTTATTTCCTCATTTTCCTTCCTTTGAATTTGTTAGATCAATCAACAAGCAATGAAGCTCACTACCTAGATTAGGGACCACCGTTGATACACATGATATAATTGATCAAGAAGTACAAAAAAATGATAACATAAAACTCAAATAGGTCACCCTAGTAAACTAGAAGGTACCATATGTGATTAAAAATGTTTAGATTAAAAAGCTAATCATCCATACTTGACAAATAAAAGATGACTCAAATAAACCCAACATAGCCTCAAAGATAGATTCACCTTGTTTAAAATCTCTCTATAAACCAAAAAGATGAATTAAGAAAATCATATAATGTTATCTCAAAAAAGTATATTGATGCCACTTGACAAGACACAAAGAAAATGCTAGGGAACAAACTAGAAAAAAAATCAAAATTAAACCAAAGATGTAGGAAACACACATAAACTATATATAAAATAAAATTTCTTAACCTAGCCAAACTCTATACACTCAAAGACTTGAGAAAATTGTTTTCAAGGTTACTCTTGAACTTTTCTTTTTAAAAGTTTTAAGCAAGATCAATTAGAATTTTTGGGTATAGAGGTGGGTAAGAACCACCTTGGATATAAAGATGGTAAAAATTTATACAATTTAAAATCAAAATTTGTGTCCCTATCATGTAGGATAAACAATTAAAAGATCATTCAACTTGTTATCATGTTCTATCCAAATGCATGTTTTCTAATTCAAGACATCATAATCAAAATAAAAATCACGAGAAAATATAGACGGGTTAAAGAAAGTAGCTCCATTATTTTGATTATGATTGGATGGGAGCATGTGTTTCCATACACCACTATTTGTTAATAAACAATGTATATAATCTCATAGACATCATGTCTCTTCTGGCCCTACACATGAAGTAAATGTTCATCAATCAAGACAAAGACATGTTAATCCTAATTAAAAAATAAAATTAAACAATATTTACATAGTCACCATAAAAATTGAGAAAAAATTCATCAAGTTGTCTCATATAAATATAATAGCATAATACTTACCTAGATATTGAGATTTTTATTATAATTATATGTCAATTTTACATATTAAATATAATCTATAGTCATCATATCATAAGTCAATATTATTATTTCCAAACAATTTGCCTAGCTCATGACTAAACTAAATATCATCACATTCACCATTTACATTCATGTCATTAGAAGAATGAGGGATTGTTAGTTTGATTAAGTTTGTGTGTATCACAATGTCACTCAAATTTGAATTATCCTTAATTTCCTCATGCTTAGCCTTGTGCTCGTTGGATTGGACCATCTCAAAAGGATGTGATAAATTTTGTGTCTCTATATCATCCTCAAGATAAAAAAGAATGGGCTCTATAATCTCATGATATAATTTTTTTTTCTTCATCCATATCCATAATAATATATTTAAGAAAATAAGAGTGGGGGCCCTAGCTTGGCTGGCTAAATATTTACTGTTGCAGGAGGTTGGTCACGAGGTCTAGTCTCCCCCACCCTTGTGGTACCAGAGGACATGTCGCGCTAGTTCCACTAGTCAAGTTAAAAGTTTACCAAGCACGCTACATTTTATAGGGTGTTGTGCTACCTAATTCCTACAGTCTATATATATATATATATGTATTTATTTATTTAATAAAAACACCATTAGGTCTAACACATGCATTTTCTAGCACAAAGAGTTTTGATTTTTCATATTTATTGTAGTGTAGAAAATTTGTACGCTCTTGAAAGTGAGGCAATTTCACACTTAATTTAGACCTATTTTGGCACCCTTGCATTAATTACCCTTTAAAATCATCATTGATAGACCCCTAAGACCCATTATTTTAGATCTCGAGGCTTATTTCACCTAAAAACTCGACAAAATCACTTAAAACACCAAAAATCCCAAAAACCCACCTCAAGAAGCTAAGGTGGGACTCATTTGCAAATGAGTCCCCTTAGGTGGGACCCATTCGCCAAGGGTGGCAAATGAGTCCAATTTGGGGTCTTTTTTAATTTTGAGTGGGAATTTCACCATTTTAATTCAAATTTTTGGTGGATGTCACCCTTTGAGGTCTAAATAATAGTTAGTTAGGTGTTAATTCCTATAAAAGCAATTTTCTAAGCCATTTTTATTATCTAAGCAATTTGAGCAAGCATTTTCAAGAGAAAATTCAAGAGAAAAATGTTGAGAATCTTTCACAAGAGCATTCAAGTTTCAAGAGAAAGAAAAGTTGAAGGATTGGAGCAACATTAAAAAGTGTTTTTATGGGTCTTCAAGCTCACTTTCATTCAATATCTAGGATTGTCAAGGGTTGATCATGGTTGTCTATGGCGAATCATGATGTATTCTAGGTTGGGAGATGCAACTAGTCATCAAGCCAAGCCTAAAGACTCATTCCCTAAGTGATTCCATCCTCCATTATCACTCTACATTCAACCTAAGGAAGGTAGAAACATCATTAGGGCTCATTTGGGGTGATTAGGGGTCTCTCCAAGTGAGTCATCAATCTTCACATTTCCATTCTTGCATCATATTCTTAAACATTAGAATAGGATTGCATCATGTTTCAGATTTCTTAGTCTTAGATACTCTTAAGGTTAGTGTTTTCATGCACATTTCATTATTTCTATCAAGGTTTAATTACCAAACTAGGGGTTTGGCCAAGGTAAACCCCCTTAGAAAATCAATTTATATTCTATTTTGTAGGTATTTTCATAGAGTTGGATTTGGAAATCACGTTGGAAGGAAAGAGCAGGCGTTGAAGTTCAAATTAGAACTTTAAATTCCTAGAAAAGTAGAAGGGACTGATTCACCACAAGTGGTGAATGAGTCCCACTGTAGTTGTTTTCCAAATCTATTTACAGACTCAAGTACCCTTTTTCCCGAAACAAGTTCGCGTGCAGAAACTTAGATGTAGGACTGATTCACCCTGGTTAGAGAATGAGTCCCAATTGGTCAAAAAGTTCAATTCTCCAATGTTTCAAAGTTTCTTCTAGTCCCTTCCATATTTCTAGGTGCACATCATTCATTTCGCTACTTTTTTATTCTATTTTATTTGCATTTCTAAGGCATTTTCTAGGTCATTGCATTGAATTAAGGTTTTATATTTTATCTTGCATTTCATTATCTTTTCCAAGTTTAAACTTGGTGGTGAACCACTTATTAGATTCTATTCATCCCCTAGAACAACTCTCTTGCAAGATCTCTTTTTCCTTTGCAAGGAGATCTCAAGGGTTTGTTCTTGAGTGAAAGTGAAAATTGTCCTTTCTAGGCCCTAAACCCTAAGAGAGGAACCCAAAAAAATTTTCCACCTTTCATTTATCAAGGGCGGCCTTCTTATAGTTATCCACACACATCTAGCACCATGAGGAAACTTTGATAATTAATCTCACTATGTTTCTCTATAAGGTCAATGCTACACAAATTGAGAAGAGATAGATTGATAAAGCATCCTAATCATCCCAAAATTAGCATGTCATTACTTTTTTTTGTTCTAGCCTTGTTCTTTCCTTAATTTCAAAGTCCAGAGTGAAAATTTGACTAAGCTTAAGTCTATGATTGAGGAATTAATCCCTAGGCATATCATAGATTTCTAATTTGTTTCTTCTTTGGATGAATTTTCATAGCTCCCCTTGTGTTCTTGTGTTAAGCATGGTGTATCTAAGCTCTCTTGCTCAAGTTTTTCATTAAATATATTGATTCATTTGAATCATTAATTTGAGTAGAGAAATTAGTACCATCATCTTCCATAAATATCATATTGATGTCAATAATATTGTGAACTTCAACATGAAATGAGATGCTAATACTCAAACCAAGATCATGTTGGGTGTGAAAATTAGGAAGTGCTAAGGTAGCCACAAATGTCAATCCCTTTTTGTTTTAAAGAAATAATCAGTATGCTCTTTAACTATTGCTACAAGACTTGATTTTCTTCAATATTTTCCTTATGCTCATTTTCACTTTCATTTGGAAATTCATGTCTCTAAGTTTAGGGTAATTTAAGAATTTGAATCAAGTCTTTGGTGATTGAATTTTATGTCTTGATGATTTCTTGTTTTATAATTTATGAAGTGACTCTATTTTGTAGGATTGTCACATTGTTGTTGAGTTTTTAATTTTTTATTGAGATTTTTTCATTTCTAAATTTGTGATACAAGATTAATTTTGATGTCTATCTTTTGATTTTATGATTAGATGGTTAGAAATTTGGAAGTGTAAGAGTATGTTTTTGGCCATTGATAGGAATATTATGATTAAATTTATGTGTTGTCTAAAGGTGGTTGATAAATTAAAGGTGGAGACATAGGTTACATAGTATTAAGAGGGGTTACATGAAATAAATTATTCAAATGAAATTGATTCCTTAAAGTTCTTGTTGTGTAATATGAAAAATTCTCTTGATTTTTCTTGATTACTTAATATATATGATATAAATTTAGGAACATTTAAAAAAAATCAAAATTGGATTTTTTAGTAATTTATATCATATGAGAGATTAATTTAACGCTAAAATATATAATTGTACAATATTAGTAAAGATAACTATTTTGAAGCATAATTTTTTAGTCTTAGTTTCTTCTCAATTGATATTTTCATGTGTGCTTTAGAAAAAATGGGGATTGTAAGGATATGGTTCCTAATTAACATATATGTGAGTTTAATGTACTCATATATATCTTAATAGCCACATTTTTTTTGGCAAGTATGGATCTACCAAAAAAGATATACAATCTTTGCAATCACATGTGTTGATGGGACTCATTGACTCATTAAGTTCTCTATAAAAAGTGTCAAATTGATGATACATGATTGTGGGGTCAATGGGAAACCTATAGTAATTCAGTAATTTATTTTCTAGATCAATCTAGGAGGATATTGACCTAATAAGTAAGGTAAGGTAGTAGACATTTTTGGATTCATCCAACGCATAGGGGAACATGTCACAAGCTATATCTTTGTGACAAATTTGGGCTTGTATAAACATGCTTCTCAATTGTATGATTTTTATTACATTAAATTTTTTAGATGAAACTATCAAGTTTTTTGGGCAAATGTTAACTAGAAATGGATATGCTTAGAGGATTATTCCCTCACACTCAAAGTGGTCATTTTGTATACATGGCTTATGATTGAGATAAAATGAATCGATTTATGGGTAAGCTATACGAATGTAGCAACAATATTCATTTCTTGAAAACCCATGCATCCCCTCTAGAAAAATTAACTACTATGAAGCAAATAGGATTCTAACCAACCCTCCTTCTAGTATAAAAATTTGATGAATAGATTTGTATGTGTCAACCTTAGGTGTTAAGAACTAATTACCCTCTTGAAAGGAGATTGATTTATTTCCCCAAGGTTTAAGGGTTATTTGGTCGCAATATTATAAGATAGTTTAGCAATGAAATGTTTACTATTTTAAGAAAAGGGCATGCTTAAGAATTTGAATGGGGTGTCTTAGTAGTCAAGTTTTTTTTTTTAAAGATTAGGATAATGGATTTAATTGATTGGAAATAAAAGAGAAGAATAATATTTACAAAACTTAAACTATTTAATATACATTCTTGAAAAAAAGCAAGAGGTTCATACTTACCAACTCTAAATTTCATGTTTCATAAAAGAATAATAATAATAATAATAAAACTTACTACTACCTATTATCTTAATATTTGCAAGCAAGTCACAAATGACATTTAAAAGACTAGGAAGAAAAACATATTAAGTGAATATGATCTTATTTACTATATTTTTATGAAAACAAACAGATAAGTTAGTCTAATCTAATTTAATTTTTTTCTTTATTTTGTGCAATAAAAGGATATTAATAAACTTGTTAGTATATATTTTCTTGATTTTTATGAGTAAGTTATATATTTTATTAAAATTTAAATTAAGCTATTATTTATTAAAAACTATTATAAATGATGAAAATAAAATGGTAAAGGAGAGAATAATCATATGTGATCTTAGCACATGAAAGTAAAATAAGATGAACAAATAAACAATAAGTTATCCTCTATTGCAACTAGAAGATGATATTGTTTCCAAAAGATTAATCAATTACTAGAATCTTAAACTATCAAATTCATTTAATATATCTATAATTTCAAAAAAATTAAAACAACACTTTAAAATATAAAATTTATTTTTAAATATACACACATAAAATTGAATAAATAACATCTCTTTTTAGAAAAACTACTTAAACACCTCTTTGTCATATATCCATAAAAGTACCTCTTTTAACATCTAACCATATAATTCAATTTAATAAAGTTGTCTCCCTTATAACATGTTACACCCACTTTATCATATCTCCATAAAAGCACCTCTTATAACATCTAACCCTATAATTCAATTTAACAAAGCTCTCTCCCTTACAATATGTCTATAGTTCTAAAAAATCTAAAACAACACTTTAAAATATAAAATTTATTTCTAAATATACACATACATAAAATTACATAAATAACATCTCTTTTTAGAAAAACTACTTAAACACCTCTTTATTATATCTCAATAAATGCACCTCCTTTAACATCTAACCATATAATTCAATTTAATAATGTTGTCTCCCTTATAACATGTTACACTGACTTTATCATATCTTCATAAAAACGCTTCCTTTAAGATGTAACCATATGATTCAATTTAATAAGGTTATCTCCCCTATAATATGTCTAATTCTAAAAAATCTAAAACAACATTTTAAAATATAAATTTTATTTTTACGCTGAAGGCGTGTCCTATATGAGCTTTCATAGCTCATTTTGCCTATCAACGGTCCAAAACAAAGGATAGGGCTTGGTTGACATGATTTACATGAATCTCAGTCGTCCAGCATTTCGCCGTGTTTTTTCTACTTTCCCTGCCACTATCAGTTCTGCTTTCCCCGCCGCTATTGGTCTCGTCGTCGTCAACTTTCATCTACGGATACTTCTGCAGTCCAACCTTTAATCCTTCACATCAACATATTTAATTTTCTGCCCTAATCAGAGTTACGACGCTGTCATAGTCCACTTGTAGGCTTTAATTGGAGTTATGCTTGTCTTTCCCCTACCCACTGCCTCACCGTCCTTTCCTACTCTTCAGTCTTTACAGACTTGATTATGAAGAGGATTGAATTCCGTTATGAAAGAGCACCTACCCACTGCCTTGTCGTCCTTCCATACTCCTTAAAACTGCAAATGCAATACTTTCATGCTTGCTATGTTTTTCTGGGGAGACTTCTTCGTCAAAGCATCAGCTCACTGGTAAAGGAGGAGGATCGAAGCGAAGAAAATTCAAGACAAAAAGAATATGGTGGTTAAGTTTTGCAGAAATCAGGCTTTCCTGATAAAGAAGGCGCAGGAGCTGTCAATGTTTTATTTCTTCTCACACCGCCAAGCTCTCAGTTTTCCAGGATCAGGTGGGCCTCATTACCTGCTTCTCACTAGGCAGTTTTCATTATATTCGCTTGCCTGTTATACAAGTTACATTGAAGCTGATCATATGTTTCATAGATAATAGATTACAGAATTTCTTACACTGATTTTTGATTTGGACCGTTTACCCGTACAAGGGAATGGAAGGAAACAAAAACGTGAGACTTTAAGACCAATGGCAAATGGAGTTTTCCCCTTCATAATAGAACATTCTGTTATTTATAGAAAAATATCTATAATAGATTTGTGGGCAAAAGGGAAAGTACGGATCTATTTCCTGAGATTGAATAAAATGGTGTTTTGTTTTTTGGCATATTTTCGGTATTGAATAATTTATATCCGGAGCGTAGCCTCTGCAAACCATAAACAAGAAACTTAAAGAATATCCCTGTTATCAAGTAGCTGTGTGATCGGAACTGAAGACTAAGTATTTGTGAAGCCGTCTAGGCTACGTTCAATTCATCAGCCTTTACGGCACAGATCAGCCAGAACATGTCGGCACAGACCAGTAGGACCCCTCAGCGCCGACTTCAGCCGTCCATCGCCGTCTTCAGCTGCGCCATACCATTCACGTTGTCCTCCTTCGCCTATCTATCATAAATGTTGCAGCTAACACCAGTCGACAGTGAAGGAAGAACTTATAATGTATGAGCCTATATTCAACGGAGCTCAAATTCCGAGTTTTACTCTGTTTTGTGTCTTATCCTCTGTTCCATGTTTTCTTCCAGTTTTCGTTTCTTGAAAAGTAGCCGTTATTTATCAGAACGATAGGCTGCCCGCTTTTTTAGCACGTTTATCCTAACGTATGACTGTTGCCAAGTTTGGGTGAAGAGAATATTTTGTAGAGTGAGGATTGTAAGTGGGCCTCCATTGTAGATTGCTCACCTACTGGAGGCATTTGACACTTTTGATGTGTTGTTTGTTTAAAAAGAGCGGTTTAGCTAAAAACAACGAAATTTCTCAAGAATACTCGGTAGAAGCTCTAGGCTAGTTCAGGAAAGAGAGATAATAGGTCATGATCCAAACTGAAAAACATTGTTTCCTTTCTTGCTTCTTTAGTTGCTCTATATTTTGCTTTACATGAAGACAATGATGTAGTTCTTTGTTTTTTGCTACTTTGGATAATAGGTCATGATCCAAACTGAAAAACATAATCAACAATATATTTTATGTCATCTATAGTGCCACCCCAATCTGAATTTGTAAATCCAACCAAAGAAATTGAGGTTTTATAGCCATAGTGTATTGTTCCACAAAAATATCGCATTTTTTTTTGCATTCAACTTATGACTTTCTTTATGTTCCTACATAAATCTAGATACTAAATTGACCAAAAAACAAACATCTCATCCAGAATGAGTTTAGATAAACTAAATTACCTACAAGTTATCTTTATAAAGTAGCATCTACCCTCTTGTAACTACATTCTTTAGTAAGTTTGATTCCATATTGAAAGGGAGTAGAAGTTGGCTTGTATTCAAGCATGCTATTTTTTTTTTTAAAGATCCAAAGCATATTTGGATTATGAGATGAATAATCCATCATGTAGCCTAGACAAAATTGTAAACTAAAAAATTAACTTAGTTCACCCAAATCACTCATATGAAATGCCCTTTTAAGATTTGATTGAGATAGAGAAATGCCTACATCAAGCATAGAAGGGTGACAATCCATTTCTATGGCGACAACAAAATGACTTTGAGGGGCCTACAAATTTTTCTAGTGCATTCAAAATCATGGTGGTTAATTATTCACAAGCAAAGCAGGCCATTGGATCTATAAGAGAGTTGTGTGAGTGAGCGGTGATGGTAAAATGGATGTGGTGGAATTCAGTGAATAGACGGCTTCTGTCTAGCTTAAAAGTCTGTGCTAGGTGATCTAATGGTAGAATGTCAAGTGACATGATGAAGTTAATAGTGATGGGTTAGGTAATCTACACAATTAAGAATTCAAATATATGTTTTATGCATGTTCACAATAATAAGAAATGAGGCTACATGTTTGGTTCCCATGGGAATGATAGAACGACTAAAACCCAAAGGTCCTCATTTTTGCTTCTTATATTCCACCATGGAAATAGAAGTATTGGGTTATAAAGGGGAACATAGAGAATAGCTAGTTGTGTGCATGGACAATGCATATTGGTATGGGGGGACAAATGAGAAAATTTTCTTAGGGGTCCTTGTATGCATCAACAAATAGGTGAGGGCCACATGACCTTTGGCAGATATAGTGGAGTCGATTGGAGCTTTATTTCTAATATGTGTCTGAAATAGGCTTGTATGATGGTAGAAGTCTATAGGTTGTACATATGACTAGAGGGCCACATGGTCAAGGTGGTGCTAAGTGACTAGTGAAGGATGAATGATATGTGGTGACATGTTGCTAGGTACTAAGGGCGGTGGGTCTACATATGTTTCTTGGCTTTACAATAGTTTTGAGTGATTCCATGCATATAGTTCTTGTTAGGAACAACTAAACATAACTCCTACTCTATACTGCAATTTTAGATTCAAGGTGGTTATTGGGTGAATGCCAGCTTTATTGGTGGACAATGACTCTAGCTAACCATGTTGTTGAAGAAAAACATGCAAGGAAAGAATTAGGAAGAGGAAGAAAATTGAGAGTGAAAATAATAGAAGCAGAGGAGCTCTTCATGTGTGCCTCACGATAGGCCATATACCTCCATTGGCACCATAAAATCTTATGCTAGGCAACCATTATTTTATTTTTTCTTTATATTGTACAAGACTAGTCCCAAAGGTAAAGGGTTTCATAGATTAGGAATGGCCTTTGGAAATAATTCTTGTGCACTTATGTACATTTCTTTAATGTTATCTTGATGTTATAAAAATTGAGTCGAGAAACTAAGGCTTCATAGATCAGGCTTATTTTTCCAAATATTTCTTTCTGTATATATTTGTGTATTGGTTGTTTACTTATGAAAGAAATTTTAAGAAAATAAATAAATGTATTGAAAGCTAGTCCCCACCACCATTGTGTATGGAGCCAAAATGTTTGGTCCAAATACATTCAACCAAATACTTAGCGCTTTGTGATGATTAAAGTAAACAATTTTGATAATTTATTATTTTTTGTAAAGGTTTTATATCATATTTAGATTGTAATTTGTTGGTATTGGGAGTTGAGTCTAAGTTGATATCTCTTCAACTAAGAGTTAATGATTGAAGTTTATTCATTTCACCATAATATTTGAGGTGTGGTCTCTACAGTCATACCTTATATTGCACCTCTAGGGGATTTGAATTTTGGTAGATATCAAAATGAACACACCATTATCCTTCCTAATTGTATTCAACCAATTGAGTTACAACCCTTTATTGCTGTAGTCATTTGATATAATAAATTTGTAAAAAAGGAAAATAAAATAACTATTAAATGAATTTGTAGAAGAGCTTAAACAATTTACTATGTGATATATAATTTTGTGTGCATGGAGAGAGGTGGAAACAACTACCCGAACACGCTACTAGAAGATTAACTAACAAAATGGGTCGAAGTGCTTGTCTTACACAGGGAGTCCTAAATAATGAAATAATTTCATGACATAGGGAAATCTTGGCTTATCATTCTAAGAAATTAACGTACTTCCCTAATAAGCTTGAGAAGAGAAAAATTGAAAATAATTTTAAAATTATCAAGGGAAAACAATGAATGGAGGTATTTTGAAATTGTAAAAGTTCATTAAAAGGATAATCTTGTTGGAGGAGAAGAATTGTTTAGTGTGTCAAATATTTAGGGAGAGTTAAAGAAGATTTGGATAATATATCTACTTGACTTGAAGCCTAATGCTTTTTAACTTTCAAAAGTAATAATTGTGCCTGTTGTGTGATGTCAAAGTCAGAAAATATGATCTTTATGTATATGATTATGATGTAAGTGTAGTATGCATGTAATATAATGGTAAGCATGCTTGTGAATTAACTATCACAAGTCGTAGGTGGTCGAAGAGAAATTGAACATTACTAATTAGTCTTGCTACCCTAGTGAAGTTGTATAATTGTAATTATGTAGAGTGAATCTTCATGGTTATTTGTTTTCAAAGTTGGATGATGGTAATCTTGGTGGTACTAGCAGCCAAATGGTAGTCATCCTTGTCAAAGTAGGATAATGGCTATCTTAGTTAATAACTAGATACTATGGCTTTTTTTACAAGGTGTTCCCTTAGTCACTTGTGCTTGGGATCAATGAAGTGGTTTTAGCCTTTTAAGTGTGCATATGAATCCATTTGGATCTATATGATAGTAATTATATTACTATCTATACATGCATGAGTGACATATGAGTCCAATTTTGATAGAGTGGTCTAGAATTAAGTGTGTAAATAATATGTAAGATCATAAGGTATGAAAAATGAGAAGGGCTTAGAATATAGATTGACATAAAATTACTTAAGATGAACAATGTTCTAAATTGATTTGATTAGTTGAAAATCCTAGAATGGTCACACATCTCACTAGCACCCCTATGAAGTTGAATACCTCATTGTGAGAGCGATCAAGTGGAAAGGAAAGCTTGATAATTAGCTTGGCCTTTGAGTAGAGTTATGCATACTCTAGTAATTAAATTGAAGATATCTACCCTTATGATCCATACTTATTTATATGGTACTAATTATATCTCTAATTCTTGACTAATGATATAGGCATTAAAGTATTTGTAGCCATTAGAACCAACTAGTTGAAGAGTTTGTTTGCCTCTCCATGTATTTAGATATAAAATTTAGATGAGATCAATGACAATAATGAATTCCATAGGATGATGCTATATGAGATCAATTATATTTAAGATGAAGTAGGTTCCCCTAAAATTATGAGGTTCTAAGACAACACAAGATTATGTAGTGTAGAAAAAGGATAGCTTCATGACCTTATAAAGACTAGCATAGTGAATTTTATTACATTTGATTGAATTATAGACATTGATAAGTAGAGTATTTCGAATTCCATTATAATCATTCACCCCCTTCTAGGCATGCTTCTCAACCCCTACTTGTATCCTATTAATTAAGTATCCCTTTTCCTAATATTCAAGTGCTATATTAGGTCATATGTTGGTTATTGAAAAAACCCTACTATACATGCACATTTAAGCTATTTTTACAAAGGTGAATCAATATAAAAATATTGCAGTATATCAATCTAAATGGTGGAACATGTTACAATCCTAAGCACAATAAGGTACACTCAATTATTATCTCCTCATCAACATAATGAGCATATAAGATTGTATCTTGTTGTGTAGGCAAGACAATCTTCTCTAAATTGGAATATGTGAAAGGAAAAGGGAAAATCCCCTTTAATTATACACAAACTCTTGTAACCTCTATTTCATTTTGGTTCTTGTATCCAATGAAATTCTAAAAAGCTTGCCTATGTTGGTTTGATATTTATTTAATTCTCTAGCTCCACTCTCTACACATGACACTTAAATTTTTTTTATCAAGTTAATTAATCCCCAACACATTACACATAGTTAAACCAAATTAAATTTATCCAAATTGGTGGTGCCCACATCACTAATTTCACCACCTATTATTCTAATCACTTTACCAACCTTGAGATTTCCATTAAAATTCTCAACCATCACACATCACTTACCCTTTCAGATTATTCCTTTGTAGCAAAAAATGCTATTTTATATAATTCTTTCCATTTTGAAAGTTTTATGGACAAAAATATTCATTAGTAAACCCTTTTTATTATGGCACGAGATCAATATTGTTGGTTGATCTAATTAAGATCAATGACCAATGCTCTAACATAGCTAGCAAAGTTGTTCACCTTTTTTTTCACCATTTTACTAATCTAGTAAGAAATTAATAACATTATGGATCCACCAATTAAATTTCACTACATGGACTAGTAGAATCACATGGAGCCATCACATTTATTGGTACATATATGAACCCCTGAGAAAAATTATGCATTGGTCCTTGAATAAATAAATATAATTTGAGCACTTGCACATGCCCCTTTCTTTTTGATAAGGTAAGCAAGGTTTTGAAAGAACGAAGAACCTTTTACAAAGATAAGAAGAGGACACTTCCAAACAATAAAGTCTCAAACATTGCCAACACAACAACAAACCAGCACTAGAAGAAACACTGCAGCACAAAGCAAAAACACCAACAACTCTTGGTCACCAGGTAACCAAGCGTGGTAGGACACTCAAAACCAATAATAGTCCCAAGACAAAGACATACCAACAACCCAAATCTGGTACCAAAACCAAGAGCAACTAAACACTTGGGGAAAACAACATTCCTAAGCAACCCACAACATAGCAAGCCCTAAGGTCTTGCCAAAAAACAACCAAGCCACAAACCACCTACAACAACTAGACTGCAGCAAAACTATCGCTCAAAACTGAGCCTACCAGATTCCTAATAAAATGGCGGTAAGAATCTCCCATAGCTGCAGAGATATGATCTTCAAAATGCACCAACCAACCAAGCACAACTCGAATAGGAGAGGGCATCACCATTATAGGAGCAAACATTGCAACAACCAAACCATAGCAGGCCAACCTCACATGAGTCTCGCAACCACAAAAATAAGGAAAAATAGAGATAGAGAGAAAATCTTAAACATGAAAAGCATCAACCAACTTGGAGCACCAACCCACCTAGTAAACCAACCCAAACTCCACCTCAAGAGGAGAGAGCTCCCCTCTATAGGAGCGGAAAAAATGAAAACCATCCAAACCAGAGCCACCACTCGCCCACACATATAGGCTCCACCTCAATAGGAACTCATAAGAGGGGAAAGATCTCTTCACCATCTCAACAACAACCAACTCCACCTCAAA
The DNA here is from genome assembly GCA_007258455.2 of Sequoia sempervirens. Taxonomy (NCBI): domain Eukaryota; kingdom Viridiplantae; phylum Streptophyta; class Pinopsida; order Cupressales; family Cupressaceae; genus Sequoia; species Sequoia sempervirens. Next base: position 32,560 of record VDFB02272063.1, on the reverse strand, counting down.
AAGAGAGGGCTCCCCCTCAAGAGAAGCAAACTCCACCTCAAAAGAAGCTAGTTGTAGAACATGGTAGAGACCAATGATAGTAGAAAGGAAGGGCATCACATTTGTTGTCATAACATGCATCAGAAACATGATACAAGGAGGAAAAAGTAACCCATCCAACAACTTAAAGAAACCACCCGTCTAAGCCAACCAGACAAGGCCCAAGGAAAATACCACATAGAAACCAACAAACTTCAACTAGAGCACAACCTTAAGAGACCACAAGTCCCCACCAGACCCCACGAAAGGGGAAGAACCATAAGTCAGCAACGGGACCCCAAAAGCTCCCACACATCAAGCAAAGCACACCAATAGAAGCACCTTGCCCCAACCACACCCCACAACAAGTAGAGGGCCAATGAACTAACCCCTACCACTAGTAGGGGAATCACACAAAAGAGGATACAAGAGGCCGAGAACACCACCTTCACCTCCGCCGAGCACAACAACAACCCATAACAATACAAACGTTGAATGAAAGGACCCAAACCCAGCGGCCAAGCCAACAACACCACAATGCGCCAAAGTGGAACCAAGCAGGCCCTGAACCATGGCACACCGGAAATAGTCATGAAACTCCAGCCAAAGGAAGGAATGAACAACATCATAAACTATCCTCCAACGAAAGAGAAAAATCCAATGAAGCACCTCCTCCACCCCAAACGCCTCATCAGACTGCCAGCAAGGAGGGAGAGGCACATGACACCAGAGGAGACAAGTAGCTCCCCTAGATCGCCAACAAACGAGGATGAGAATATCATCCACTATCTCCACACCCAACACCATATTTCTAGCACAAAAGGCTAGAGGCCCAAAGTGAAGAAGGGGGAAATACCTCTACAACAAAGCAACGACCACCATGATATCAAGAGGAACACTATCCTCATTAGCAACAAAAGAAACAGGGCTCTACAAAAATATAGACCCAACAAGCAACCGAGCCACAAACAACTCCAAACAAGACACTCCCCAGAATGCAAAACCTAGCCACCACTGCACCAACCATACTAAAGGGGGAGACCCAATCGCATGAGGGACAACATTGTACAAAAGAAAAAGCTTCAGAGAAACGACAAGCATAGGAGAGCCGTCCATGACCAAAATGACACCACCAAGAACACTACCACCCTACACAACAATCTTCAGCCAAACAAAAAAGGGAACCACCATCCCCATCCTCATCCTCGCCATCACTCTCTCCATCATCATCTGGTGAAAAATTCAAACCATCACTCTTCCCACAAATGCCCCTTTGTTATCTCCTTTGAAGTGATACACTAAAAAGCAAGGCTCAACACCAAAACAAATACATAAGGTTTAGCCTTTTATGTTTAGTTGTTTTCAACATTAGCTAAACATATGGCCTTGTTCAAAAATACTATGAAGGAAAGAAATATATGTAAGCCCACCATCCTTTAGTGCGTAGCAATATTTGGTCATATTTTATTCATCCCTCACTAGCCACTAAACACAACCTTGACACTATGACCCTCCATCTATATGCACAACCTATAAATCTATCCCATCAAAAAAGCCTATGAGCACACATATTAGAAATAATTCTCCAACTAGCCCACCATACACGTCAAAGGCGACATAGCACTAACTTATTTGCTAATGCATAGAAGGACCCCTAATGATTTTTTCTCATTGGTCCAAACATACCAATAGGAATTGTCCATGCACACCATAATTGTTTTTGTGTTCCTCTTTATAAACCAATAGTTTTTTTTTTAAGGATGAATAGAGGAAGCAAACATGAGGGCCTTTGGTCTTTATTTGTTTTGTCATTTCTATTTTGAATTAAACACATAGGTCAATTTCTTATTACCATGAAGGAATAAAAATATACCTAATCCAACAACTATATAGATTACCTAACACATCACTATTTTCATACTCATGCAATGTGACATTCTACCATTAGTCCGCATAGCACAAACGATTGGGGTCATCCATGTTTTCATCACTGAACCAATAGAAATACATGTGGCATATAATTCATCTATCCACCAATGGCACCACATGTATTTTACCACTATTACTAACTTAAATAACTTCCTTGTATCTATCTAATGACACACATTGATCTGTGAAGATCAAGGACCCCATTTTTAATTAACTAGTTAAAGTTTCACACTTGCACAAAGATATTTCACTATTGCTTATAGAAAATAATCACATCACCCCCTCCATTTTTCCTTAATGAACCAATTCTTCCAAGCATAGTCATGGCCATATAGTCATGAACCATCTGGCAATTTTAAACACTTAGATTATTCCATTATGAAGCCAATCAACATATGCACATATACTCTTACACAACAAATTCAAGACACACAATCCCATAACATATAATAGAATGTTGTCCACCATTTCATAGTCAAATGGATTGAATAACAAAAAAATCAGCAAAGGATTTAGCTAATGTCACTGCATAATAGGGTAAAAATAACATATGTAACCACACATTTCCAATGTGTTAGAATGAAATGTCGATAGTTGATCACCATCTAAAAGGAAGATGTTCACTAAGTTATGTGCTATAGTCTATAAGAAGTCACCAACCAATTATAAATAAAACATACTGACTTAGAGGAAATGACTTGAGCACATAAACTAGGCTCCCATGACTATGAAGATAAATCTCAAACAAGACACAAAATATGGGATATAACACAAGGTCAAGGAACTACACAAAACATTAGTTCAAATAAATTTGATCAACTATCAATAAAATGGCTAAATGACAACACAAAAATATAGAATTTAGGTCAATCAAGATTAGGTCTAAACTAAGTTGAGGAAGAAATGTACCTCTTAAAATATTTGAATAAAATATAATTTTTGTTAGGTACTATGGTCACTAGCTCTAGCATTCATTATTGCATCAATAAATTACTATGATGTATTAGTGGCCATTATAAGCATAATCGTATTATTAGAAGGTCTAAATGGACACACTTAGCATAATATATACATTAAATAAATACAAGGAATGTAAAAATTCTTGTGTTGATCTATAGTAGATGATATGACAACTAAAAGCTTATGAAAAAACTCTAGAAATACAAAAAATACAAAGGATATAAAAATCTCCTATGTTGATTTGCAATAAATGATATGACAAGCAAAAAATATATATGAAAAAAACCCTAGAAATTCACATACTTATTTTATCCTCAACCATAAGCCCTAAATTGTAATTTTTTAACAATTCATATTTTGGAACACCTATACACATAATTAAATTTCCACAATGTCTCAAATAATGTTACCAAAAAAGATAAGGGTTTCCCCATTTCCAATCATATTAATGAGAATAATAGAATTTATATTTGCAACAATTAGTTTTGGGCTAATTGAGGATTACTTTTAACCTACACCATTTCCAAAGCAAAAATTATAGTAACAACATTTTTGTTGACTTTTACTTGCGCTACAAAAGAACCCCCAAATTACAAATCATAATGAAAAGGTATATATTATAAATAGAATATAATATAGTATGATTTTATATTAATTTAGACTCAAGAGTTAATCATATATTTATAAGTACAATTAAATAGATTTGAGTTTTTTAACTATGTAAATAAATAAAATTTAATCAATTAAAAGTATGTTAAGAGAAAACATAAAATTTAATTGTTTTAGAATATGTAAAATTAGTAAAATAGGGGAAGGGGCCTAGTTACCACCCATGTTCCAATAATCGTTCACTCCTTGCTCACTTTACCCCCACAATAAGTTTTGCATTTGACCCACTAAAAAACTTTTAAAAGTCTAATAACATATTGGGAAAGCACCAATACATGTACACATGTCAATGTGTAGTTGACCAATGTATGTAGTTAACTACACATACAATTTCATTTACAATATAAGACAAGTTTCTCCTAAATACCCACTTTTTTCAATTTATAATAATTTTTTATGTCTACAAATACCCCCACTTGCAAAGGGTGCCAGACTCATTACATATTAAATAAAAAATACATATGCATAGTTATTAGTGCAAGTAATTTGCCATTATGACAAGCTCCTATCAATTTTATGGGCTATCAAATACACAATCTCCCATACTTCCTCTCACATGTACATGTATTAACTCCATTTAGTGTAGGTACCTGCACAAATAGTTAATGGTATAAGGATCCCCTAATAAACATCAAATCCAAATATAATGGAGAATTCAATCATTTCAATAAAAAAATCATATGTAAATGACAACTACAAATTCAAATGATTGGATCATCCCAAAACAAATTTATATTTGAAACACAACAACCAAAAATAATACATTCAATTATTAGATTTGAATTATTCTATTAGAGGGAAAATAGCCAACATCAATCTCGCTTATTCTTGTTTGCTAATATCCTCTGCATACTATAGAATATTTACATGCAACCTTTGCACATTCCTCAAATATCCATGCATCTTCAGGTTGGTACAGTCTTTGAAAGTTACTTTCATGAAGTGTGTTAGGTCTCAAAAATGCAAGTTGTAAATCCTAAGAGGATGCCAGGATCTATGATCAAACTTACAACATTTTTGGGCTAATGAACGAAGATAACCTATGTGGTTGATGACTCCCTACACTTCAGGCTCTGCTAAACCTAGGCAGGTGAACCTTGATAACTGAAGCATATTTAAACAAGTTGTGTGACTTAGTTGGATTTATGGATCTACCCACAGTGGCATAAAATGTGGAATAGATGAAAAATTAATGGCTACTCCTACTCCTAGTGCTGAAATTTGAAATGTGAATGTATAATTAAGATTTTGTAGAATGTTGTAATGAAATGGGTATGACCAGTGCCTACTTCTATTGGGCTAATTGATTCAAGAGATGAATGATATGTGGCTTAGTTACTAGCTACGATTCAAATTATTTGGCACTTGTGACTATTTATGACTGGCATAAACGTGCAAGGTTGTAACTACCAGACTCTTCCTATCGATCCAAATGATTCTTTTCAAGTTATTGTGATTATCTAATAGGAAATTTTAATCCTTTTGAAGGAACCAGCTAATTGAATCACACAAAAGCAGCAAGTGCACCCTAACAAATCAAATACTTTTGATTTGAATAACATTAAGATAGAATCAAACTGGAGATAATATGATAATTTTATTAGTTATAGTTCTCTTCTTATCTATCCAAATGATACTCCCAAATTACTGTGATTTATTAAAAGGATTTTTAATTCTTTTGAAGAAACCAATTAACTAAACCACACAACAATGACAAATGTGCTTTGATAAATTGAGCTTGACAGACCAATTTAAATAATAAGAAAGCATCAAACTAGAGATAGCCAAATAATCATATATTCACAACAAACAACTAACACCAAAATTTAGCCACCTGGTAAAAACTTCTTCATTGTATTTACTTCAAAAAATGGTACATTGTATAGAAGAAGTCTTTTATGTTGTAAAATATATATGCTAATATTGTTGCTACTTTATTGATAATCCTAATCTAATATCTTTTTCAAATCAGGCCTTGGTTTCCCTTATATATGTGGGAAGCTACAAACTTTAGGCCTTTACAAAAAGTTGTGTTGTTTCATAACTAAAATGCTAACAACTTGTGGATGATAAGATATGCAAATACTCAAAACAAACAACTATTAACATTGTTAGTCAATTTAAAATAAGCAAACTCAAGTATCCCTATGAAATATTGGATCATGCTACCTATGCCAACAAAGAAGTAAGATATCAAATATATTAAGTGAAAGCATAAGAAAGCAAGAATCAAACTCTATCCCATAGTGGATTGGTGCTTATTTGATGTGGAAAGAAGCCCTTTCCCAATCCTTGATAAGCTCCTGGATGATGGATGTGGATTCAAATGACTGAGATTGTGGAGAAGATTGTGTAGTTGTGGAGGATTAATACAATAGAGGAGGCCTCTATTTATAACCAAGAAGGATAGGAGAATGCAAAACATGGAGGATGTGGGACTAAACATGATCCAATGACAAGATACCACTTGTCAAGATGTGAGAGGATGAAGGTTGTGCACATTTCGATCAATGTGCCAAAGAGGGGGAGATTTGAAATTCAAAAGATGGCTTGTTGAAGGGAGAAGAAAGAGTCTTAAATGCCAAATGGGAGACATGCAAGAGACAATGTAAGAGGAGTTAATGCCATGTTGGAGGACAAGACATGTGGGAGGGAAAATTCAAACTTGAAGAATATTCCATCTTGATGTCCTTTTTGAATTTTGATTTATTGTGCAAGTTGCAAAAGCTAGAGAAAAGAGGATTAGGATTAAATTAATTAGGATTTGATTAATTTAATAGGAGATTAGGTGATTTTAACTTTTGACTTAGATTTTAGGATTAAAATAAATCAAAATTAGAGGAAAATGATTTTAGATTTAATTAAATAAAGATTTGATTTATTTAATCAAAGAGGATGATGTTAGTGTTAAATCAAATAAAGATGAATTTATTTAATTTAAATGGATGAATTTAGGAGATTAATTAAATAAACTTGATTTATTTAATTAAAGAGATAACTTAGGAGATTAATCAAATAAAATTGATTTATTTAATTGATGGGAAAATATGATTTAATTAAATATGAGGAACATGTATGATGTCAATTTTGCATGTCTACACAACTGTATTAGACATAAACAATAAAATTGTGAAGTTCGCAATAATTTGTGATGCACCACGATTCATTAATCTTCATCAGGTACTCGTGATCACTAAAGATCTTTTAAAGGTCCATACTCCATGATAAGGCATCAAATAATTATGAAACTTTGATATCCCCTATTTCTCACTTTGTTTGAGAGAAACAAATTAACTCTAGATAGGTTCTTGATATATCCTGTCTTAGCGTACGTATCAGCATTGCAAATGATATCTTTAATAAAAAATTCGAGAGTAAAATCCACTCCAATTTTATATGTGCCTTCTCCATTACTCTCTCTTCATCGTTTATTTCATCAAGGACCACTGGTAAATATTGAGTGATTTCATTCTTCCATACATCTTGCTCCTTCAGCTCCCTTCATCACCGAAGAAGTTTGGTAAAGCCATACTCAAAGACTGATTGAAATCACCAAGTTCTTGCATTAGTATGGTGTGGAAATGGTCATGCATCTTCATCAATTCTTTGTACTTCTGAAACACATGTTCATCAATATTCTCTTTGGCTGTTATTTGTTCCTTTATCTCCTTCATTCTACTATATACCCTATTATGTTCTTGGTAGGCTACAAATTTCTTGTTGTGGATAATCCAAGCCTTATCAATTTTCCTGAACATCTTTTCAAATCCTTTTTCTTAGCAACTTTGAAGCCATTTCAAATTTAGTATTCTTTAATTCCTTTCTTAATTCTTCATGTTTCTACTGAATTATTTCATACCTTTGCTTCCAATGGGTGGTTTCAGACATCGCTCCAAGTACCTTTCTTTCACAGTCTACCAATGGAGAATAAAGGCCAAAGGAGGAAGGCAACTTATCTCTGTAATTAATCACTTCTTACTTTAATCTCTCATTTTCAGAAGCAAGCCACTTGTTATCTCTTATCAATTTTTCAATTTGAGCCTTAGTGAATTTAGCAACATTTACATTCAATTCAGTGGTCTCAACAGGATCTACATCTCCCACTCATTGTACTAAAAGATGGCCGAATACTTGATTGGGTTTATCAATAAGTGTTGGCCTCTTCCATGGTAGGTATAGAGCCCAAATATATAAAGTAGCATTGTTCAGATTATACCCTGAGCCAATATAAATCTCATCACTAGCTTCATCTATTAGTTGTAAGGTTTTATTTTCCCTCCTCATGAAATTGTCAAAGACTCTAGCTGAAATGATATCCCATCCTCGAAGAAGCATGACCCCAACCTCCTATAACAACTTTGGTCATATTTCAGGGGTGATATTTTTTATTTCATTTTCAATTTCTTCTTGTAATTCTTTTAGAGCATCAACTTCTTGCTCAGGATTAATTTTATTCATTCTTTCTCTTATTACTTTTCTTTTGTATTCATAAATGAATGACTTAAAGGGGTCTGAACAAATGCATCATCTAAAATGAACTCTTGACTTGCATGATGTCTTACATCATCAAAGAGTATCTGAGGCTTCAAATGAGACGATACTCCTTTCTGGTGGTAAATTCATATTATGGGATGGTATGAGCAATTATTTGTGTGACCTCATCCTCCTCTTCAATGTTATCTTCAATTGTAATGGGAGTGTCAACTGAGAAGCTAACATCTAGAGTGGGCTGTGGTGATGAATGACTTAAGGGAACTACATTTTTAGCTTGTTTCCTAGAACAAGCACCTCTTCTTTTCTCGAAAGCTACGGGAGGTACATCCTTGGTCAATTATTCTTCATGTAGGATTAATTGCTCGATTCTTTCCATAGGGTCTTGCACTTCATGAAATGCTTCTATATATAGTGGATTATTTCTTTTCCTCCATGCCTCTACTATCATTACCTTGTTATATGCAGCCTTTCTTATCATTGCCTGAGATTCATCTCAGTTTCTAATTATATCATCTGCAAAGAACTCATGCTCATATCTTTTCAACTTTTGTGTCATTTTGGAACTGTGAATGAAATGTTTAGGATCAAAATATCCCCTCTTATTTCCTTTTGGCATACCATAATAGTCTATCTTGCTACCCACAAAATCATATCCCTTTTCAGAAACAATAGTAAAATGACCAAAACATAAAGTTGAAGGCATGAGAGATTATTTGCCATAACTCTTAAGATGCATATAATCCGAATAAGTGAACTTCCTACTATCTCTAAATATGCAATCCTATCAGGAATTGTTCTAGGCAGAAGGAATGGAGCTACCTCAGACCCATATACTCTAGTCATAGTGCAATCCTCATAGGTGTACCAATATCCCCAGTTGTGGTTTGCCTTTCCTGTTGGGTTTTTCTCTTTGGGTCTAAGAAATCTTTGTATCTCAGGAGACAAATTATAATCACAATGATGACCAAACAATTTGTATAAGGGTTTCACAAAGTGTTCTTCAAAGTACAAGTAATAAAACCTCCCGCATCTACTGTCCCAAATTGAAGTCCACATTTGTACTGGCCTTATGTTCTCATCTTCATCCAAGTCCTTAATTCTCATTTCTTCTCCCCAAATCCCCATGGACTGTCCTTCATATAAGATCATGTGCATTAGCAAAGAATATTGTCTAAAATTAATTACATCACTTGTTTGTAACCTCTGCCAGGTACTCTACATGGTCAAAAGTTCTAGCATCTTGGTTTTGAACATCTACAACCAAAATCATAAGGGCCATAGCCATTTCGGTAGGAACATCTATTCCCAATACTTGACCAGCTAAGTAAGATGTATATTGATAATATTCTTCAAACAAATCAACAGAAAATGGAGGTCGCTCATTAGTAGAGAATCTTTTGAGCTGACCCCCTATGTCTTAGGGTCTATGTAAAGGAAATTTCCATATTTTGTAGCTTGTGTCCATGTTACGAAATTCTTCCAAAAGATCTCTAATTCTTAGTGTCATTTTCATAGATGTATCTAATTGAAAAACTATAGAAATATACTCTTTGGTGATGGGGAGAAAGTGTGACCCATCACACGAATGAATCATCCTTGTTTTAGGGTTATACATTTTGGCCAAAACCTTGCTTAATTCCACATTGATAAACACATTAGGCACAACAAGCTTTCCTAGATTCATATTCCATGGGTTTGATACAACCTTATGCCTATACTTCTTTTTGTAATGGTATATGAATATGTCATCCTCGCTGTGGAGTCCACCCATCTCCTAAATTTTTGTGTTTATCTTCCAACTTCTCAACTGAAGGGTTTAACTGGGTTGTTCGTCTTGATTTTGGTCTAGAATTAGGACATTGTTCAATTAAATCTTGGTTTCGTGGTCTCGTCTTTTCTTTTTGTCTTTTCACTTTGGGTTTCTCTAGCATTCATTCCATGTTTCAAAAACCTAGCTCCACTGCAATTCAAATAAACTTTGATAAATTCTTCAACTGAGTCTTGAGTACTTGAACCAATGTCACATTCTCCGAGCTTCTCACTATCGCTTGATCCCACATCCTTAACTTTCAACTTCAATTCATTAAGACTTTGACATCTTACGAGAAAGATATATCAAGATTTGGCACACTTCTATTGACTCTGGATCATAAATGTTGTCCCTGCCAACTTGCTAATTGATGGTGGCATTAATGTTAGTTGTCTCTTTGAAACCACACCAGTCATGTCAGCCAAGTGAGATACTTTTTCGTTGTGTTGAAGAGACTTTACTTATACTCTCATTGATATCTTGTTCTCCCTTTGACATGCTTGTTCCCTTATTTCTTTTTCAAAGTTTCAAAGAGACATGTGATTACTTCTCTGCGATATCATATGGTCTTTCTGAAAACTTTGTCCCAGGTTTTACCGCTTTTATTATATTCTTCCCTTCTTGGTTATTGAAGTTTCAGAGAGACTTGCAACCATCTCCCTTTGATATGTCAATGTCCCTTCAACAATCATCTCCCTTCTGTTTATTAGAGTTTTGGAGAGACTTTTATTTATGCCTCCCTGATATGAGCTCCTCTCTTTGATATTTCTTGCCTTTATTCCTTATTTTGGAGTTAGAGATATGCTATTACTTCCCTTCGATATCCTATGGTATCCTCAAAATCCTTGCCTCAATGTTACTTTGCCACATTCTTTGTATCTCTTATCTCATTTTCAGAGTGATCAAAGAGACTTTTATCAATGTCCTCTTGATATAAGCTTGTCTCTTCAATAATTTCTTCTCAACTATTTTCGCAGTGTCGAAGAGACTTTTACATTTCTTAGCTCGATAATTCAATGTCTCTTTGAAATTGTCACTACATCCGCCAAGTCTTGTTGCATAATAATCAATTATGTCTAAGAGATGTTTTTCTCTTTCCTGAATGCAAAAATAATTTATCATATTTGAAATATCAATATTTATTTGGCATCTTGCATTTCAGCTCACTAGAGAGACAAACTATTTTTTTCCCTCCGAAACACTTAAGTGTCTTCAAAATATTCCTATTTGGGATGTCAGAGAGACTTCAGAACATGTCACTTTGAAGTGTGGTGGTCTCCCTGATATTCTATGTTGGTTTGTTTTATCGGCTTATCAGAGAAATTGTAGTGTAGATCTCCGTGAAATGGAATTGTTTCAATGAAATGTGTTTCTATTAATGGACTTAAAGGGATGTACATGTCAAGGTAGCGACTATGGGGAAGGTGATTTTTGAATAATATTTTTAGTTGAACAGATTTAAGGAGATAATAATTATGATAATTTTAAGCCTATTAGGCAAAAATGATGGTTTTGAGGGATGATGTACATGGTGTAAAATAAAATGGTCATAATGAGGTGGCGAGGACTAGTGAAAATTTTAGGTTAAATTTTGGTTCTAACAAAGTGTGTATTTAACAATTATATTCATGAAGTATCTATTTAAATGTTATAAATAAATGAGGCTCTTTTTTTCTCACAAGTTATTCCTTCGAAAACCCCATTTACAAGTTCAGGAAATTGTGTCTTTATTTACTCTTTTCAGTTAATTCATAGAAGCCTCCATTATATTGATGAAACTGTGTATATATTTATCGGCTAATTCATAGAAGCCTCCTTTATACTCATAAAAGTGTACACATCAGCTTGCATTTTCATTATATATTCAAGTCATGGAAATGTGTAGTATCCCTAAAGTTTGGATTGAAAACTGAACACATCAACATACCTATATCTCCATTTACCCTTTTGAAATTTCCATATCATATTTCAAAATTTCCTAAAGCCCATTCCATCGAGTGGCACATTCTATTGAGATAGTGTCCTCTGTTTGATCCAAACCCCAATTAGCAAGATAGTTTGTTGCACAGATAGATTCGCTAATCCACATGTCTTAAATTTTTGTTACCTTTGGTTACAGTAAACCCAAACTTTTGGTCTTACCTTTTCTTATTATATTTGGATTTCCAACTAAACACAACATACATCTTCATTTTTTATATTTTCCTTACTTGTGTTTAAATTACTCTCCTCTCGTTGTCCATAAGAACATAGTACCATGCATTTTCTATAAATTGTGATAGTATTTGTCTACTTTCTATTGCACATACAATAGAGCAGTGCATACATATATAGGATGAACTTTGTAACTTTTATTATTTACTTAACAACTTAAATTTTCATTGTACATATAGATATTCATAAAAAGATAAATCTATCTACATACATACATACATACATACATACATACATATATATATATACGTATATACATATATGTACATATATATCTATTTGTGTACTTTCTATCTTTTTAGTCATGAAACCCTATATCTCTCAAGTTTTGAATTGCAAATAGAACACATGAGCATACATCTTCATTTTTAATATTTGTCTTGCCATTGTTTAAATTGCTCTCCTTTTGATGTCCATAAGTGACCCATTAGAAAATGTGGTGAATCAATAATGATAACAAAAGGGGGAATGATGCACCTACACTTTACCTTATTTCATTACGAAAAAGAGATCCCCTAGAGCAAGATTGAATTTCAACCCTTAGGTGAGTCAACCTTGGTGGAGATCTTGTAGTTTTCCTTATGACCTAGGATGGGTTAAATCACCCTGAAATGCACTTTTGGGAAATGAATAAGAAGTACTAAATGAATGCAATGGTGCAATGTAACACATGAAACCTCTAAATTAAACCTTAATCTGACATAATCTAGAAAACAATTGCAGATTTGAGAAGGGCTTGATTTTATGCACCTGTGATAAAAATCCCGTGTTGAGTGTCCTCCTGGGAATCATTCGCCCAAGGGAAAATGGGTCTTGCAATAGGGGTTAAAAAATTACTTTCATATTCCTCTAGTCCTATGTCTGTACTCTCGATTCCTCGGGGTTTCACATTCATAAATTTGGAAATAAATTTTGAATGTGAGTTTTCGTGGCTTGACGACAACTTTGACAACCTTTGCAGCTTTGACAACTTTTGCAATTTTGCTCTTTTGATAGATCTTCAATCCCTTTTCAACCTAAGATTTGCAAAACACACAAGAGGGATTTTTTTTTTTTGATTAATGGGGGTTTTCCTTGGTCAAACCCCATTTTGGTAATTAAACCTTGAATAAAGAAACATTGAAACATGAAAGAAATGATGAATGAAAAAGTGCTATGTAATCCCTTTTCAACCTAAGATCTACAAAACACACAAGAGGGATTTTTTTTTTTTATTAATGGGGGTTTTCCTTGGTCAAACCCCGTTTTGGTAATTAAACCTTGAATAAAGAAATATTGAAACATGAAAGGAATGATGCATGCAATAGTGCTATGTTGCAACTCACCAAACCCTTGAGGGACTAAAACTTAGTAGATCTCTCCAAGGTCTTGATCTTGCATGAATGGCTTGATTGGATGTTGATCTTGATGCTTGAAATTTGACTTCAATGCTTGAAACCTACATCATAATGTTAGCTCCAAAAACATGCATGATGCTTGATAATTTTGACATGATGCTTGAGATCTTGAATGCTGCAAAAAATGCTTGATAAATCTGCTCTTGAACACCTTTGACAATAATCTTTGCTTTAGGAATAATCTCTTTCTTGTGCTCATGAAATTCTAGGATTTGAATTGATAAAAAGACCTTGCTTTTATAGACAAATTTCTAATTTCCCAAAAAATAAACATTACAAGTTGACATTTGAATTTGAATTTAGGATCATAAAAAGTCTGCCAAAAACATATTTAAAATTTGAAATAAGAAACTAAAGGGGACCCCTTCACCCGAGGGTGAATGGGTCCTGACCTAAATTGCTAAGACCTATTGATTTCAGGGTTTTAAAAATGATAACTACATTAATTAAATCATGATTCCCGTTTCGAAAATTGCAAGTAATTAGGCTTGTATATGCATAATAGGGCCAATTAGAGGCTTAATTAAGCTCAATTAATTAAGTGACCCAAACATAGTGTGAAAATGTAAAGGAGTACATTTTTTGACACTACAATAAGAACATAGAACCATATATTTTTTGTAAACTATGGTAGTTTTTGTCTACTTTCCACTACACATACAACATAGTAGCATACATATATAGGACGAACTTTGTAACTTTTATTTGTAACATATATTTAGAAGTATAATGAACACTCACCTTCTACAATCTAAAACCCCCATTTGAATTAATGAAATTGTTTGCTTAGGGGATAATTTTACATAGTTTTTTGACCAATTTCATCATTTCTCATCATGCATCATTGTTTTTTCAGATGATGTCTCCACCATAACATATGTCTATTGGATAGTCATCATGGTTTCAAGTAACGTCAACCTATCGTTTCTCATTTCATTTTGTGCACAATGGTGCTCGTGAATCTATATTTTCCCAATACTCTTATCTTTCTTGCATCATTTTGCAAACTATCTAGGGTTTGATTATCATGACCACATTGGCTTTTCAATGATATACTCAAATAGGTTGTATAATCATATAGTTTATTATTTAAAACTTTTGTTTCCATTCTATCTAGGGGTCTGTTAGGGGAAAACCCCCAATTGTCGTTCATGATCCAATTGCTGTTTACTCCTTGTTCACCTGACCCCCAATAACCGTTTACATTTTAGTCAATACATTGTTTTAATTATGCCAATAAAAATTTACAAATTACACCAATATATGTTCACTACTGAATGTGTAGTTGACCAAAAAAATTAAAACACATTAAAACTATTGAAAACATCTCAAATTTTTGGGTTTTTTATTGGTGTCTAAATGAATAGGAACTAGCGAAGTGGTAAAGATGTAAGGGACGGAGGTTTAAAAACACCCTTTTTTAGCACCTTTTGCTTTATGGGTTCCACAAGGCACATTTTAAATACCCAGAAGCCAAATTTTTCTTTTTAAGGTCGTAGCTCGCTTATGAAGAAGCCCAAAAAAAATAAAAAAAATCAGACCTATTTTGCACTTTGCACGAATGCGCGAAGTTAGCCCTAACGGCAACTGGGGCTTTTCCCCTAGTTTGTATGTATATATTATTTTTTGACCTCGTCTATTTTTTGTTTCTATTATTTTCAAACATATTGATGCTTTTCTAAAAATTATAACATATTATACTTTTGGGTTTTATATGTATAACATGAGCCAGTATTGCTATTGTTTACTTCACATTTAGGTTCAGTGAAAATCATGGCATGAGGGAAGAAGGGAAATAGATCAAGTGGAAGGCACACAATTAGAGTGAGTCATGGAGCGACGTTCAATATTCCACAATTTGTTGAGGAAGAGTTAGCAGTCCCCATCCACCAAATGTTATTTTTGAAAATGAAGAGCACAAAACTATAGATTTGGGTTTTGAACCAGCTATTCAAAATGCTCAATCAGGTTTGGAACAACTTGTTCACATGAACGCCAATTAGTTGGCATGCACTTGAGGTCCCCAAATCTCTCGACAACTCATTCATCTATCTTTGACATGTAAAGTGCAACATAAAATGTTGAAGATAACCATATGTCCATTAGGGGTGCAATAATCAAGTGGGGGAATAAAGCCTAGTAGTTCGAGGGCATGGCTATATGGAGATACAACCACCAAAAGGAAGGGGCCACAAACCATTCTATCTAAAAAAGATGTTGAAATTGCCAAATGGTGTAGGGACATGGTTGATATTGGCCATGGCCTTCAAATATCTCAACTAAAATCTATTGTGGCCTAAATGATTGAATCAAGGCCTAACTTGTTCACAAATGCGGTGCCAAGGAGGTCATGGTGGGTTGGTTTTCAACAAAGGCATCTTGAATTAACAATTAGAACTATAGAATGGGTAGACACGGATAGAGCAATTATTCTATGACGCTCCAAAGTGTCATATTTTTATGAAAACTTGGAGAAGTTGTACAATGAGCACCACTATCTGGTCAAGCATAATATGAAATTGTGATGAAACAGGTGTGCAAGCTGGTAGAAATTGAGGAATGTGAGTTATTGCAAGGATGGAGTCAAGAAGTGTACCACTCTTAATTTTGAAAAGCAGAGAGTGGATCACTATTTTAAGTTGTCTTAATGCAACAGGATACAATATACCTAGTTTTTATTTGTTTAAGTCCAAAAGATATATGAAAAACTACATTACTAACTATGAGACAGGGGCATGCATGGAAACCAAAGATCATACATGGATGATTAAAGAAATATTTGTCAATTGGATCAAACACTTTACAACATCAATCCCTAGTGGGGTTTCACCAACAATCCGAGCACTTCTTGTCTTTGACTATCATGGTAACTAAGTGGCCTTCAAGACAATAGACGAAGTAAAGCGTATAGGCATAGACTTGCTCACACTACCTACACATACTAGCCACAAGTTTTAGCCCCTATATGTTAGTGTATTTACTCGGACCTTCAAGAATTAATTAAAAAAAAAGGATTGTATGGATTTTTACCCACCCCCAAATTGAAATTGGAAGGGAAGAGTTGGTAACTCTTGCTAGTAAGGAATCTGCATAGGCATTGAATCTGTGTAATATTATAAGTGGCTTTTGAAGAATAAGAATTTGGTCATTGAATCGATGTGCACTTGACAAAGATATGAGTCCAAGTGAAGCCTTCACAGTTCAAGAGAAGTAACCACTATCAGAGCGAAAATTGATGCCATGACAGTCGAGGATGATGCATAGTTTATTGTAGAGAAAAATTGCTTGAGACTAGTTGCTTTTAATAAGGATTAGATTGATGAGTTCGTCCAAACATTTAATACTGAAAATGCCTCAAATGCAACAAATAACTTAGAAGGACATTATACACAAAATAATGATGTTAAATTGTAAGACATTGAAATATTTTTCGTTCTATAACATGCCCAATGTTTTACCCATTAATTTTTACCATGTTTTAACCCACATGTGAAAAAAAATAGCAATAAATTTTTTCTTTTAGAAGTCAATATCAATATGAACATTTGAAATAACCTCATTCCAAACTTTCCCATTGCATTACAATCGCAACATTACAAGTTCCCAAGTAATGATTCCATATTACATAATTTTGTGATAACATTTCACATTTACAAATTCCATAGAGATGGATACATGAATTCATAGCTTCTAGGAGCTTACTAATATAGCTCGATGCAAATGGTACTGATGTCCCAACATTGGTTCATACATTCTAGATGTTCTCATTCCTTGGTGCATACTTCTAGTTGTCCCCAATATTGCACATACATCCTCAAATCTTGGCCGCTAACTGCATGAGAGAGAGCATCACTCAAGCACTTTTCTGCCAACCACAAACTTACTCCAGTCCTCCACACATCTACCTAACTGGTAAGATGGTTGCACCCTTTGATGAAGAGAATGGTTTGGTAACCTCATAATACTAGCCTTCCAAAAGCATGGTGTTGTGTCCTACATATCTAGAGCTTCCATATAGTGGTTACAACCTACATGTATGATAAGCCCCGCCTAGTATGCAAACCTAGATCATAGTGAATTGATAGTTTAAACAGTGACAACTTATAATAATTTGGCCAAAGTATTCATCACCCAGATTTAGAGTGGAGACCTATCACACGCTCACCCACCTTTCTAGCTCAATTTGGTTTATGACCATTCATACTATTTACATAAATTCCATCTAGAAAGAAATTGATGACATAATAACTTGACTAACTAGGTTACACCCTTATCGATGGATTATCTTAACCTCAAGAATAACCAAGTTATCCACATGGATAAACATAATGTCATAACATTAAATGACTCTATTTTCAAAAGTAAATTCTCAACAATAAAATTCTTCATTCAAGAGTGTAATCTAAACAATAAATGACTCCCATCAAAAGTATAATCTCATCAATAAATGACCTTAATCAAAAGTACAATCTTCAATAATAAATGACTTCAATCAAAGATATAATCAACAATCAAATGATCAATCAAATCATATAGGTTAATCCCAACCTATTTGCTTCAATCAATAATCAAGTAAATAACCCAACCAAATAGGTTATTCTCAACCTAGGGTTTCAATCAAAAGTGATGTAATGACCAAGTGATCATAAATAAATCATAAAACCTCTCTTTTAATATACCTTAAATATTCACATGTTTACAATGTTCACTATATTTGTATATATTCTAGAGGAAATTAACCTATGCAGACTTTTTGCTTATGCACCTATAAGTCCTCTTCTCAATACAACTTTGGTTTGCTGAAACTTGAGTCCTTTTCTTGAATTTCGTGAATAGGAATAGACTCTTAATCAAAAATAAGAAAGTAACATAATAAAAAAGTAAAATTTTCAACCCTAATGTTGAATATTGATATAACAATCAAGTATACACCCTAACCCTAGGGAAAATACTCTCTTCCTACTTTCAAGGAGATATGAGTAATCAATCAAGTATAGACTATCAATATGGTTTGCATGATATCACAACCAATCAATGATGACATGCCTATCATGCCATTATTCTCATTGTATTACTAACCTCATTATCCATATAGGTTCTCCTAGCCTCATAAGCTAACAAATTCTAGATAGCAGTTCAATGTAATATTAATATAGTCTTCACAAACTAAGTATAGTTTCAAATAGCAACATAACCACTCAAATTCCAAGATATATATATATATATATATATAAACCCCAAATACAAGGGTTTCACCAATCAATATTTCTACCAAGAATCATGTAAGATTATCCCAACTAGGAAATAACTCAAGTTCACAATAGTTAGAATTGTGATAAACACAAGCCATAGGATCAAACAACAAACAAAGACACCTTCCACACAAGAGATCTGCAAACAATATGTGCAATATTCCTCAACAAGAAAAAGCTACATAAGAACCTCAAGAATCTTCAAGGAAAACAAAAGTCCTTAAAGGTTGAGAGTTCAAGAGATACGAATAATCTCCATATTGATAATGCATTCAGGGTTGAATGCTATATAGGAGAAAAAACCTAAAAACATAAAAGCACACTTAAGTTTAGCTTAAGTGCATGAGAATAAATTAGAATAATAATAAATTAAAAATTAATTAATTATTAGCTAATGCATGATTACTCTAACAAAAGAAACTTAACACGCATTTAAACCAATCCTTTCCAAACAAGGCATTCATAATCAAATAACCTTTCAATCACAAAATAGTAAAGGAATAGAAATCAACATGCTTGTATTAGAAGCTCCAACTAATATTACTTCCTCCTAGCTCAACTCCACAAGCCCACTTGCTACTTCTTCTAAGTTCAACCTATCTTCCACTCCTAGCCTCTTTCTAATTCTCTCAACAATTACAATTGCAAAATCAAAAAGCATCTCACTAACTCTCAAAATTCTCTAATTTACTTGCACAAAAAATACAGAAAAATAACAACAAAGAAATTAGACTAAAAAGTGTAACAAATGGTAGCTTGAGAGCACCTCTATATATACTAAAATTTGAGCATCCAAAGGCTACAAACAAGCTAACAAATCTACCACCTTCCTTATCAAATGCATCAACTCAGCTGAATAAAATTCTCAGATTGCAACACATAACAATCCTCTTATTTCCAACTTCATAGAATGGTCGAGTCAACTTCATTCTTGTGACAACATGACTCTTTTATGGAGTCAAGGCTCAACAATGCATTAATATATGTTTCCTATTTGATTTACAAGTTGACTACCTTCATATATTATAGCTAGTTGCATTTTGACCAAGTCTCCTTGTTGTACGTTGGTTTGAAGACTTCTATTTTCTTTCCATTTACTATTTTGGCGTTGAAATTTTCCACACACACATGTTGTGCATTGCTTTTTATATTATTAGAAACATTTAAAAGAAATGCATGCCTCCTCCTTAGCACAGGTTAACACTTTATTTTGTATCATTAAATTTTCATATATTTAACTCTTTAAACTTTATGTGCTTGGAGTTATATCCTCTTCCAAGCGATTAATATGATGTAGCTTTTTCATTTTTGGATTTAACTTAGGCCATGTTCACTATTATGGGTTGCGCATTATATGCCCCCTATGTTACTTTGTAAACATTTAAAATGCATTCCATATTTTACATATATAATAATATATATATTTATTATAATGTTACCATTATAATATGTATATATATATATATATATTATATACATAAAATCATTCTTTGATATCAAATATGTATATATATATACGTAATATAACTTATATATATATATATATATATATAAATTTATTAAATATTTTTTTGCCAATCACACATATATACTATCGTTTATAAATATATATACATGTATTAATATGTATACATGTATTTAATATAAACTCATATATATATATATTAATATATTTATATACTATATACATATATCGATATCTCAACATCCATATATTGACATATATTTACATGCTGGTTAATGGATATATATATACATAATGTATATATATGTCATATTTACCTTATCAATATTCTCATGCACATGGTATATCCGTGCATGGGTATGTGTAAGTACATCTACTTATGTATATGCATGCATGCATATACTCATATGTATGAGTGTATCACAACCACATATACACATATATACATTTGTATGTATACCTCCATTGGTCAATATATAAATATAAACTCTCAAAGATGTAATTACACTTAACACAAGGTGTAACCACAAATCTTAAAACAAGAAAAATAAAAGGATAAACCCAAAACCATTACCAAACATTCCCATTCAATGACCAACTTCAGTTTCCCAATTGGCCCACTTGTCAAAAGACTTAGCCAGAGAAGGCAGAAGGGCCAAATGACCCTCGTCATCAACTTCACTCGACTGGGCATCCTTATAGTTGAGCACCTTCTCTTCCATATTTCAAATTTTATCTTTAGTCATGATTAATTGGGCTAGCAACCATTTCAGAATATCGTTCTAAACATTCATAGCCTCACTTAGATCGTAAATTTTTCAGTTTCAGAGGAATGGAACTAGCACAAACAACAACATCCAAAGGAGGGTCTTCTGGGGAATTGTCCAAGTTAACACAAAGGATAGGGGAATCCTAAGGGCTAGGAGAGTTGGTCGATAGGGGAGACTTGGAGGCTTCAAAAAAATTCATCCCAAATAGGGGAGCCAGTAGAGGAACCATTGGGGGAGGGACACCAGAAATCTTTGGAATTATCCAAAATAGAGATCTAGGTGGGGTCAAAAAATGAAACATTTTTTTTAGAAATTGAGGTAGGGACCTCTAAAATAGGGGATTTTCCTTTAGCTCTAGTGACCCTTTGGGAATTTGGCACTGATACATTTTGACTAAAATTTTGACGAAAGTTCGCCAGAATTTCGATGAACTTTCATAAGAATTATTTCGTCAATTTTTCGACGAACTTCGAAATGTCGAAATTCTGACCTAGCCGATGATGCTGGGTCAAAATTTTGACGTTTCAAAGTTCGTAAAAAAATCAACGAAATAATTTCAACGAAAGTTCGTCGAAATTCTGACGAACTTTTTTCGGAATTTGAGTCAAAATGTATTAGTGCCATCTCTTTTTGATAGTGGCCTTTAGGCTTCCTAGGGAGATAGGTCCCTTTTAAGGAAATACCAGTGACCTCAGCGATAAGCTCCATGTTAATAGAGAAAGTGTAGCTCCCATCAACCACATTGTCATCTTTCCAAGAGCTGAAAAATTCCATGGAGATGTTAGCGTCATGCTTTACCATGCCCTCAATATAATTAGCCATCTTTCCCTATTGAAGGATAGTTTAAACATCCTTATCCTTCTTCCAAACATCACAGGAAGTAGGCTTCTCTTGGATGAGATCACCACCCATGATAGTAGACACTTCAGATAAACGAAAGTTGAGAATTATATAGAAGCACCAATTACAATGCACAAATAGAGATAGAGCTAACTTATGAAAAGGTGAGACAGGGCGAAAAGATTGCTTAATACACAACTCGTGCCAGTTGTCACTATGAACTAATGAGGAGTTCAACTCGAACACAAAATTATAGTAATTTTTCATCATTAATTAAGAGCTCATGCATATACTCCAAGATCATTTAGAGATCATCTCAAATTGTAATCTTCTTTGTATATGCTCCCAGATTTACCAAAGCATCCATCACTTTGTTACCAGCTCAAAACATGTGAGAAAATCTAGAATTCCTAAGGTTCATTAAGACATAATGAGCTAAAAGGATAGGGTCCCGTAAAGTCCAACAAGGGGTCACCTGGCCACTCAACGACATGATTGTGTTTATCAAATCACCTTCAATTTCTAGAGTGGACACTCCAACATTCTTAGCAATAAGGATCCCATGGTAGGCTGCCCCCACTTTCGCATAATTAGAATTTTGCATACCTAGATTAACAACATAAGAAAGGATCATATTCCCTCTATGGTCACAGATTATGTCACACCCATCCACCCGACCTGGGTTCCCTTTGGTCGAATCGTCAAAGTTAAGTTCAACCAATTGTATATTAATGTTATGCCACAAATCAACTGGATGTTTTCTATGTAATGTTTCATATGTTGTACATGGATTCTCTTATACTCTTGGTTAAGATTACTTTGTTACTTAAAAAATATTAATGTCATGTCACAAATCAGTTGGATATTTTATATAATGTTTCATATGATATATATGGATACTTGTGATTGTGATTACTTTGTCACTTAAAAAATTTCTAAATCACCTAATTAAAATCCATAATCACCCCTCCAACCTAAACCTAGATTATGGTTGGAATTTAAGTTTCACTTGGCATCCTCTTTTGAATCCGCTTAAGAAACTGTTTCTCCCTCCTCTCTAGTTCTCACTTCCTCTTTCTTGCTCCCCCTTCTCTTGGTGCTTTCCTTCCTTCCATCTAACTAGTGGTTGGCCTTAGGTTGAAGCTCTTTGGTGTTCTCCCATTCTTTCACCTTATCTCTTCCCCTCGTCTCCCCTCCTTTCCTTAGGTTTTCTCATCTATCTCAAGCCGATGTGGAGTTTTATGCTTGTTTTTTCTTATTTTTATGGCTTAGTTAAGGTTCCTTTCGAGCGATATTTATATATCTTTATTATATATTGATATATTCTTATAATCATAGTGAGGAAAATATATTAATTTTGTTTAATTTTATAGCTTGTATATTTATAGTTATCACTTGATTTCATATTACTATTATTTATAGGTATATTATAATAATATTTAATCTAGCTATAGTTAATTTTATAATATATGTTTTTTAATAATATAGTGTTGCATATATAATATTTTAAATTTCCTTTTATAGCTTGGTGGTCTATAGTTATATTTTTGTTTAGAAAGGATTCTTTTTAAGTGTACATTATGTATTTTATTATCTAATTTCCTCTTTTAATTGTTCATTTTTTTGTAGCTAGAGGTATCATATTATAGCTTTCTAATTGTGTACATTAGCATAAAAGAAACATAACCATGTATAAATAGCATATTATAGTGAGACAATTAGATTATCTTATTATAAATGCATATTGTCTTTCAAATTATCTTCTTATAATACATAGTTTATAGTTTTCCCTTTATTTAATTTTAATTTAATCTATATGTATCTTATAGTTAAATTTTTTACAACTATAATAAATGCATATATTATCTTATAATAAATGCATTTTTTAGATATTCCCATCTTATAACTACATATTTATTGTTTTCCTTTTATTTAATTTTACTATTAAATATAGGTATCTTATAATAATATTGTTTGTAGCTATAGTTAGCATTATACTCTAATATTTGACTATTTTTCTTGTGTGCATTCACTCTTACATATAGTTACCACTATAATATGCTATAGTACTATAACTAGAAAACTATAAATAAAATGTCCTAATGTGTTATTATAAGGTAATATAGATAATATTATATTTCTAATTATCATCTTATAATATCAATTATAATAAGTTGTTCATGGCTTAGTGTGATGGTCAAATCATGTCATTGTTGTTGTGACCACCAAGATTCAAACCTTTGCTAGGCCATTGTGATCATGGGCATTGTACTCACAAGTTTGAATCTTCATGTTGATGTTGTTGGTGTTCATGCTAAGTCACTATGTGATCCAAACCCTTGCTAGGCTAGTGTACTTGTGGGATTTGTACCCCTACTAGGCTACTTTGCTTGTGGATTTAGACTCTTCATGTTAATATTGGACATTCATTTTGAGGATGAGGTCTATTGTTTATGGCCTCACCTGGCTTAGGCCAGACTAAAAATTCTTGAGATATTGACCAATATATAATTTTCTATAAATAAAAATATTTATTAATTATAAAGTGATAATTAATAATATAATTAATGCATATATTATTTTATAATAAATACATAATTTATATATTATTGCATAGCTTTCTATTTTTTATATTATCTCTCTAATTATCATCTTATAATATTATATTGCCATAGATTATAAGATAATATATTTGCATATATATATATATATATATATATGATACTTTCAAAGATTATCTTTTTGTGTATCAAATTATTATCATATTTTATTTATAGCTTTCTTTTATCTTTTGTGTCATTTTCTATTATGTAAGTAACTTGTTAGTTAATAGTATATGTTTAATTGTTGGAAAATTGTTTCCTTGTTTATAATGTCCTATTTCAAAATAAGTCAATTTATATTTTGAGAAATATGCTCAACAACTCGAAACATGGCATGTTCATATTTATAAGACATTCACCCAAGACAAGAATATAACTCACTAATACATAAATTAGTCACAAGGAAGGTAACTTTAAAGGAGATAAAAAAAAATGGCATCTAAACTAATATCTCTACGATTGGGGTTAAATTAAATTAAAATTAAAATTATAGTTTATATCAAAAGTCAAAGGATGTATGAAGGGCATGAAGCAATAAGATATATAAGGCATCTAATTTAATGAGAAGAGGAGATCAATCAATTGGGAATAAATATTGTGTGATAGAGAACAAAAACCCTCCACAGAAAATTAAGAGATTTAAAGATGAAAACCATTAATTTCTCCTATCAAGTTATTGGATAAAAACCCATAAATTTTCTAGATATCAAGGACAAACATTTAAGGAAAAATAGCTACAAATTGAAAGAAGAAACATAGCAAGATAAGATTATTTTCATAATTATGTCAAAGTGAAAAAATATGAATATTACAATAAAATTCACTATTTTGATCACAAATTATATTTATAAATATAAATGTAATTATCATTTTAGAATTAGAAATATTGTTTTAAGGAAAAAATAGGAAAAATTCTAGAAAGAGACATCACAATTGGTATGAAAGCTTTGGTCTTTCCAACTTGTGAGGTAAAGCTAAAATGTTGGAGACATTCTAGTAAAAAAGACTTGAATGTCTACAAAAGGAAGAAAACATGGATATTATGCAAGAATTATTACACAACATGAGGCCCCTAAATTATTGACCAATATCAAAGTTTTCTAGATCATGCAAAATCTTGTGATTCCTTTGATGAATACTTGGAGGCACTCGAGTACTAGTTTCCCAAAAAAATAGGTCTATATGAGTACAAAAGAAAAATGGGTAATGAGGATATCAAGGAGCAATATCCAAGAGAATCATTAGTGACAAAAAAAGAAGGGTTAGAATTACAATCATAAGAAATTGCTAAACCCATTAAAGAAGAGCTAATATTATGTGTTGAAAATGTGTCAATAATAGTAGGTGATGCACAAGAAACATCCACCCAATTTTCTAGTAGGAAAATAATTGAACCATGTAATAATGAATTGTAATATATGGAAATGATTGGACCATGTGATGTTCTGAAGAATGAATTTTCTAATATTGACCCCCATGACAAGGAATTGCAAGTTTATCAAGGAAACTCAATGATGAGACACACCAACTATATGGAGGTTCACTAGCAAATATTTGACCTCCCTTGTTCCAAGATCGACAAGTTCAGTAATGGGTTAGTTTATAGTCATGAGAAGGAGACTTTTGGTTTGCACATGATTGATTTCGGAGAGACCAACTTGAACATTGGAGAACAATGTGCGCATTCACTAGGTTGTCATCCCACCCCACTTGAAGATAAAATAGATAAACTCACTTTGAGGAGCTTGATGCTTAAAGAAGTGAGATATATGACCTACAATGGAGGAAATGTAGATTTCTTTACTCATACAAAATTGGATTTTCACAAAGGAGTGAGATCTTGGTAGTCATAGAAATCTCACAATTCATCATAATAGAATATGCAACATTGTGCTGTTATTTTGAATGTTAGCAATGACAAATAAGAGTTTGTATTCATTACCCAAGATCCATGGTAGGAATAAAATAATAGAATAATTTTTTGATATTTTAAAAAACTCTCTGATTGGATTGATTAGAGAACGTGAAAATCTCAAAAGTGGACCCAAATGATATAAAATCATTTTAGAAAAAGAACATTGCATTTAAGATGATAGATGTGTGACATATCTCTAATTCTCATCTTAATATATGGAAAAGCTCATTTTCCTACTTTGAATCAAAGAGATATCCATGAAATAATGCAAAGGTTTGGCCAACCAAATCTGTTCTTTGTAGATACGATTGATGCCACGAAGGAAATTGATCTTGGGATTGATACTTCCTTTACCTGGTTTCAAACTATGCTTTTGCAAAATGTCTTTTTGTTTCTTCTCTTTGAGGATGAGAGAAAACCTATCTTAAATTATGAACCTTTCCAGTTTCTAGCTCTTAGTTTCATTATTGAGATTTATTGGGAAATACAAGTACACAAGCTAGAACAATATTGGACAATTCCTCATAATTTTGAGGATGGTATTAACCTTATGGTCCATTAAAGGACTATATTGGTAGTCAAGTTGAGAAACTAATCACATCACAAGGAGTATCAATGTCTAGGAATTACAAATCTCCAAGGTTGATCTGGGATCCAAGTCATAGAAAAATGATTTAGTTTGAAAAACTAAGAGTTGAACCAACATTGCTTGACGACAAGCAATCTTTGGGAAGGGAAGACTATAATGCCTCATTTCAAAATAAGCCAATTTACATTTTGATAAATTTGCTCAATAACCTGAAACATGGCATGTTCATATTTATAAGACATTCACTCAAGACAAGGTAATTTTCTAATACATAAACTAGTCTCAAGGAAGGTAATTAAAGGGGATTAAAAATAGTGCCTAAACTAACATATCTGCGATTAGGTTTAAAGAACGATTAAATTAAAATTAAAAGTATAGCTTATTAGAAGTCATAGGGTGTATGAAGGGTTGTGTCTCATGAAGAAATAAGATATATAAGAGAGATCATTTAATGAGAAGAGTAGATTAATCTATTAGGAATAAATATTATGTGACTTTGCAAGTAAACATTACAACCAAAGAGGACAAAAACTGTCTAAGAAAAATCAAGAGATTTAAGGATAAAAACTCTTAATTTCTCCTATCAAGTTATTGAATGAAAACCATTAATTCCTCCTATCAAGTTATTGGACGAAAACCCAGAAATTGTCTAGATATCAAGGACAAACATTTAAGGAAAAATAGTTGCAATTGGAAGAAGAAACATAGTAGGAAATCAAGATAAGATTATTTTTAGAATTATGCCAAAGTGAAAAAATATGAATATTATAAAAAACTCATGATTTTGATTAAGTTATATTTATAAATACAAATGCAATTATCATTTTACAATTAGAAATATTGTTTAAGGAAAAAAATAAGAAATGTTCAAGAAAGTGGCATTACATTGTTTTACTTCCATTCTCTCTTTCCTATGCTTTTTTTTGTTTCAAGTTTAATTTGTCACATTTTTGTCCTTTTAATTCTTTTCATTTGCTTTAGTTTCCCTTTTGTCGATTATGATTTCGTTGGCTTTCTTGAGTATTTTCCTTCTTATCCACTTCTAATAATTTGACATTAGCACGACTTTATTCTTTTCTTTCCTTTCTCATCCATCTCATCTAGCTCCTAGGTTCTTGTGCCTCTTTTCCCTCAATCTATTTAGTCATTTTTGGTTTGCTAAAATTCTCACATTTCTCCTCTTTCTTTCATACCTTGATGATGGATCATTGAGTTTGATCCAAAACATTGGTAATAAAATCTACATGGTAAAATCTAGGAAAAACATTTTCTAATTAAATATGCAACCAAGTAAGCTTAGTATTATAGTTAAAAAAAGGATTGGAATCTATACTTTGAATTTCAAATATCCATTTTTCTACACTACATTTAGCCCCCACTTTAGTGAGAGGATGAACTTGCTTCAAAATCACACTAGAGTAGCCAACCATGCAATCAAGAGGGGTTCCAATGCACAAACACTAGTAAGATAGGATGAGAATAATCAAGAGGGTGGGCATGCCCCCAGGATCAAGATCCTACGAAAAACCAACATAGGCACAAATGAACATGCTTGTGGATGATATATGAAGCCATAACCAGATCACAAACATACACCATCAAAGACAAGAACAAAGGCAAAAGAAAAAGGAAAAAGGAAAACTACAACAGATCAAACTTCAACTGGCCATCCAACATGGTGGACCAATTCTAGGCTGTTTGTCCAAAAAGGGTTTACAAGTGGAGCACACTGTCCACTATGAAAACAAAACACACTCTCACTAGGTGAGCCCCAAGGGACCATATCAAAGCCATACCTCTATGACTTAAATAAGGTACAAAAATGCATGCTCACAAGCGCTAGTGAAGCTATTTGTTCACTAGGTGAGCCCTAGGGGACCATATCAAAGCCATACCTCCATGAATTTAATAAGGTAAAAAAATGCATGCTCATAAGGGCTAGTGAAACTAGTTGTTCACTAGGTGAGCCCTAGGAAGTCCATATCAAAGCCATACCTCCATGACTTTAATAAGGACAAAAGGAAAATGCAACAAGAAAGAGGGATGTTCAAAGGGATTTTGCTTAGTTAATGCGAGGTTTCACTCTTAGGGGACATCGTGCTTAACATCTCCAAGAGATGATAGATACAAGGTCTCATCCTAGGGAACATCATACCCAATGCTTCCAAGAGAGAACAAGCACAAAATGTCTCATCTTGTTTCCAAGAGAGGACAAGT
Organism: Sequoia sempervirens; assembly: GCA_007258455.2. Taxonomy (NCBI): domain Eukaryota; kingdom Viridiplantae; phylum Streptophyta; class Pinopsida; order Cupressales; family Cupressaceae; genus Sequoia; species Sequoia sempervirens. The sequence continues at coordinate 3,418 of VDFB02272063.1, read as the reverse complement.
GCATGGTCTCATCCTAGGGAACATTGTATTTAATGTTTCCAAGAGAGGACAAGGAAATATCATGTTCTCAGAGGAAGTCAAACCTGAAGACACCCCCAAGAGGAAAAACACATCGCATAAAGAAAGAAAATCACATCAAGGAACATAAAAATAAAAATTGCAAATGAAATAATGCTAAAATAATGTCAATGTATGCCCCCACTTTAAAGAAATTTCTAACACCATGTTGTGAGAAATTACTTTAAAGTAACCAAAAGATGAAAAAGGAAAAGAGGGTTGCCACCAGAAACATATAAGGGATCTATGGATTTAAGGTCATTATTTGTCTTTGCTACAATAATATTAGAGAGCTTAGAACTATCATCATTCCCCAAATACATGTATAGAACTGGAAGAATGACACAAAGAGAGCGAAAACAAAGAAAATCCTTTTGGGTCAACATGGAAGAGACATAGGGTGTCTTGATGCCTTGCGTCATTCCCAAAAGGAAAACACAAGACAAAAAATGAAATGAAAGAAAAGATAAAAGATCAATGAAAGGGAAAAAGTATACAACATATAGCAAAATGAAGGTACAAATAGAGGAATGCACATAGAGAGAGAAACATCAAATAGAACATCACGGGGGATCACGTTACACACATGCAAGCAAACAAGAAATAAAATGCAAAAGACTAGTAAGGCACATGCGAGTCAACCTAAAGCAAGTCATCCACCTCCCAATCTCATTCTGTATAAGCAGATGGTAGATAACAAACCTAAGGGACAACAACAAATGCCTTAATAGGACAAGGCCATCTACTTCTTATCCCCACTAAGTGCAAGACAAGAATGGGCCGAGGTAGGTGATGGGAAGGGTCATGTAATAGTGAGAATAGAGTATTCTACAACTATTACATGACAAGATAGAAGAAAATGATAATTTATGCTATCACTTGATGGCAATCATTGCCATCGAAGTGAAAGTTTTGCAATATTAACTTGAATGCACGACACTCATCGGTACTATGTCTGAGAGTTCGATGATATGCACAATGTGGGACTTTTGCATCTTTAGGATAAAACACTAGTCTATTCATAGGTGGTAATGTTATGAATCCTTTGTTGAGAAGTAGGTGTAGTTTTCTTTCACTTTCAAGTGGTGGACAAAGAGGTTGTAGCTTTTGTAATTTATAAGGTCTTTTGTGTTTGCTAGATTCACCAATTTCTCTAGTTGGAGGAGGAGGAGGACCTAAGGTGATCCTATCATCCTTGTCATTGGTGGACAAAGAGGTTGTAGATATCCACAATGTGGGACTTTTGTATCTTTAGGATAAAACACTAGTCTATTCATAGGTGGTAATGTTATGAATCCTTTGTTGAGAAGTAGTTGTAGTTTTCTTTCACTTTCAAGTGGTGGACAAAGAGGTTGTAGCTTTTGTAATTTATAAGGTCTTTTGTGTTTGCTAGATTCACTAATTTCTCTAGTTGAAGGAGGAGGAGGACCTAAGGTGATCCTATCATCCTTGTCATTGTTATGTGTCATTGGTTTTTCTTTAGGAAGGACATTCATATATTAGGGTGAGGATCAAAGATCACTGTACCATCACTACAAAGTCTTAGGTATTCTCGAGGAGGTTGTGTAATGTGAGGGGGATCTTGATATCCTAACCTTGTTGTGTTTCCATTGGTTGATAGATGTTCTAGGACTTGGTGAATATTATGTTCATTTGTTGCATTGCATCCTTGTTTGCTTAATATTGTGAATCCTTTTCCATATGTTTCTTCTAGGTCAAGATTGGAGTGTTTGTTACTTGGTTATCATAAAATGGTTGTGTTTTCTTGTTTAGAGGATCTAGGTTCACCTGTTGTAGGGAACTTAGGTTCAATTTTTGCTTTGGTTTCAGGATGTAAGTAACCAAACATCTTAAGAGGTGGTATTGGGGGAGGATCTGGTTGTTTCATTGATGGATAGAAGGATGCATTAGCTTCAATATTATCAAGACAATCATTTATGAACTTATTCATGTTGTCATCATTTTCTCCAATGATGTCAACATCACGAGGACATGCATTAGGAGTTGAGTGAGCATGAGTGAGTTCAATTTCATTAGTGTCATTACCAAAAGCACAATTTGACACATCTACCAAAGATTTCAAGGACATCCACAACTTTCCAAAGCACATATCCATGATGCAAGATTGAACAAATGCACATGAAATGAAAGAAATTGAGATAACAACAATTCTAGAAATTGAAACAGAAAATTGAAGGCAGCCCACAGAAACACAGAAAAGCAATTTGAAACCCTGAAAACTAGAGAGTCAAATTCAACAAGGACTAAGATGCCAGGAAGGGCGTCTTGGTCCTCCTGGTGATATTTTGAAGTTCCAAGGAGTGAAATAGACAATAAACAACAGAGAGAGACTTCTAAGGTAGAAACCTTGAGAGGGACAAAGACACAAGGAAGGGCATTCTAGTCCTAGCAGAGGTTTTTTTCAAAAAAATAGTAAATTTTGGATTGTCTACAGTGTTTGTAGATTGCCTATTCAAGATGCTAATATTTAGAAGCAAAAAAATGTGAAAATGAGTGCAATAAAAAGTAACTAGGAACAAGCAATTGAATACAATATTAAAAATGCAATTTTTTTTTTTCAATTTTGAATGCAATAAGAATGTTTCTAAATGCAATTAAGATGATGAACAATGCACCTTTCATTTTTTTTGTGAATGTAATGAAATGATGAAAGTAAGTAAAAATGCAACCTATATGCACTTTCACTAATGCAAATATAGGAAACCCTAAATGCAATTTCACTAAATATGCAAACCCTAGATGCACCTTCACTAATGCAAGATGCAATGAAAGATTGAAAGTAACCTAGATCTAGAATTTTAATAAATTCCAAATTAGAAGATGAATGCTCAAGAATTCAGGTTCACCAAAATGATTGAAGGGGAAAATGGACATACAATGTCCCTCTTTCTCCAACTAATCACTCAAGGATGTCCTATGGGCCCTAATTGGATTGAATAACAACCTCACAAGGTGAGTCAATTTTCAATGAGGAGGACCTAGGAGGGGGCTTTTTTCAGCTTTAAAGGGGTTCTCCACCAAGAAAATGCTTGGAAAAGACATATGAATATCCATCCTACAAAACCTAGTTATGCAAGCTAAATGAGAGATGCAAATAATGGAATTATGCAATAGGGAGTTAGGATGTGTGTACCTAGGAAATTTGGAGATATGAGGATTTTGAAAAATGTAAAGAAGCTGCCAAAAAGTGCTATGGAGGACTAAGATGCCCAAAGTGGCATATTAGTCCTGTTGCTATTTTTCTAGGTAGATGCGGAGTCTTCGAATGTCAGAAATGGATCTAAAGTAATCTCTAAAAATATGCTCGAGAGGACTAAGACGTCCAAGGTTGTGTATTAGT
>VDFB02272062.1:0-84177 GCA_007258455.2 Sequoia sempervirens | reverse complement strand
GGTGGAAACAACTACCCGAACACGCTACTAGAAGATTAACTAACAAAATGGGTCGAAGTGCTTGTCTTACACAGGGAGTCCTAAATAATGAAATAATTTCATGACATAGGGAAATCTTGGCTTATCATTCTAAGAAATTAACGTACTTCCCTAATAAGCTTGAGAAGAGAAAAATTGAAAATAATTTTAAAATTATCAAGGGAAAACAATGAATGGAGGTATTTTGAAATTGTAAAAGTTCATTAAAAGGATAATCTTGTTGGAGGAGAAGAATTGTTTAGTGTGTCAAATATTTAGGGAGAGTTAAAGAAGATTTGGATAATATATCTACTTGACTTGAAGCCTAATGCTTTTTAACTTTCAAAAGTAATAATTGTGCCTGTTGTGTGATGTCAAAGTCAGAAAATATGATCTTTATGTATATGATTATGATGTAAGTGTAGTATGCATGTAATATAATGGTAAGCATGCTTGTGAATTAACTATCACAAGTCATAGGTGGTCGAAGAGAAATTGAACATTACTAATTAGTCTTGCTACCCTAGTGAAGTTGTATAATTGTAATTATGTAGAGTGAATCTTCATGGTTATTTGTTTTCAAAGTTGGATGATGGTAATCTTGGTGGTACTAGCAGCCAAATGGTAGTCATCCTTGTCAAAGTAGGATAATGGCTATCTTAGTTAATAACTAGATACTATGGCTTTTTTTACAAGGTGTTCCCTTAGTCACTTGTGCTTGGGATCAATGAAGTGGTTTTAGCCTTTTAAGTGTGCATATGAATCCATTTGGATCTATATGATAGTAATTATATTACTATCTATACATGCATGAGTGACATATGAGTCCAATTTTGATAGAGTGGTCTAGAATTAAGTGTGTAAATAATATGTAAGATCATAAGGTATGAAAAATGAGAAGGGCTTAGAATATAGATTGACATAAAATTACTTAAGATGAACAATGTTCTAAATTGATTTGATTAGTTGAAAATCCTAGAATGGTCACACATCTCACTAGCACCCCTATGAAGTTGAATACCTCATTGTGAGAGCGATCAAGTGGAAAGGAAAGCTTGATAATTAGCTTGGCCTTTGAGTAGAGTTATGCATACTCTAGTAATTAAATTGAAGATATCTACCCTTATGATCCATACTTATTTATATGGTACTAATTATATCTCTAATTCTTGACTAATGATATAGGCATTAAAGTATTTGTAGCCATTAGAACCAACTAGTTGAAGAGTTTGTTTGCCTCTCCATGTATTTAGATATAAAATTTAGATGAGATCAATGACAATAATGAATTCCATAGGATGATGCTATATGAGATCAATTATATTTAAGATGAAGTAGGTTCCCCTAAAATTATGAGGTTCTAAGACAACACAAGATTATGTAGTGTAGAAAAAGGATAGCTTCATGACCTTATAAAGACTAGCATAGTGAATTTTATTACATTTGATTGAATTATAGACATTGATAAGTAGAGTATTTCGAATTCCATTATAATCATTCACCCCCTTCTAGGCATGCTTCTCAACCCCTACTTGTATCCTATTAATTAAGTATCCCTTTTCCTAATATTCAAGTGCTATATTAGGTCATATGTTGGTTATTGAAAAAACCCTACTATACATGCACATTTAAGCTATTTTTACAAAGGTGAATCAATATAAAAATATTGCAGTATATCAATCTAAATGGTGGAACATGTTACAATCCTAAGCACAATAAGGTACACTCAATTATTATCTCCTCATCAACATAATGAGCATATAAGATTGTATCTTGTTGTGTAGGCAAGACAATCTTCTCTAAATTGGAATATGTGAAAGGAAAAGGGAAAATCCCCTTTAATTATACACAAACTCTTGTAACCTCTATTTCATTTTGGTTCTTGTATCCAATGAAATTCTAAAAAGCTTGCCTATGTTGGTTTGATATTTATTTAATTCTCTAGCTCCACTCTCTACACATGACACTTAAATTTTTTTTATCAAGTTAATTAATCCCCAACACATTACACATAGTTAAACCAAATTAAATTTATCCAAATTGGTGGTGCCCACATCACTAATTTCACCACCTATTATTCTAATCACTTTACCAACCTTGAGATTTCCATTAAAATTCTCAACCATCACACATCACTTACCCTTTCAGATTATTCCTTTGTAGCAAAAAATGCTATTTTATATAATTCTTTCCATTTTGAAAGTTTTATGGACAAAAATATTCATTAGTAAACCCTTTTTATTATGGCACGAGATCAATATTGTTGGTTGATCTAATTAAGATCAATGACCAATGCTCTAACATAGCTAGCAAAGTTGTTCACCTTTTTTTTCACCATTTTACTAATCTAGTAAGAAATTAATAACATTATGGATCCACCAATTAAATTTCACTACATGGACTAGTAGAATCACATGGAGCCATCACATTTATTGGTACATATATGAACCCCTGAGAAAAATTATGCATTGGTCCTTGAATAAATAAATATAATTTGAGCACTTGCACATGCCCCTTTCTTTTTGATAAGGTAAGCAAGGTTTTGAAAGAACGAAGAACCTTTTACAAAGATAAGAAGAGGACACTTCCAAACAATAAAGTCTCAAACATTGCCAACACAACAACAAACCAGCACTAGAAGAAACACTGCAGCACAAAGCAAAAACACCAACAACTCTTGGTCACCAGGTAACCAAGCGTGGTAGGACACTCAAAACCAATAATAGTCCCAAGACAAAGACATACCAACAACCCAAATCTGGTACCAAAACCAAGAGCAACTAAACACTTGGGGAAAACAACATTCCTAAGCAACCCACAACATAGCAAGCCCTAAGGTCTTGCCAAAAAACAACCAAGCCACAAACCACCTACAACAACTAGACTGCAGCAAAACTATCGCTCAAAACTGAGCCTACCAGATTCCTAATAAAATGGCGGTAAGAATCTCCCATAGCTGCAGAGATATGATCTTCAAAATGCACCAACCAACCAAGCACAACTCGAATAGGAGAGGGCATCACCATTATAGGAGCAAACATTGCAACAACCAAACCATAGCAGGCCAACCTCACATGAGTCTCGCAACCACAAAAATAAGGAAAAATAGAGATAGAGAGAAAATCTTAAACATGAAAAGCATCAACCAACTTGGAGCACCAACCCACCTAGTAAACCAACCCAAACTCCACCTCAAGAGGAGAGAGCTCCCCTCTATAGGAGCGGAAAAAATGAAAACCATCCAAACCAGAGCCACCACTCGCCCACACATATAGGCTCCACCTCAATAGGAACTCATAAGAGGGGAAAGATCTCTTCACCATCTCAACAACAACCAACTCCACCTCAAAAAGAGAGGGCTCCCCCTCAAGAGAAGCAAACTCCACCTCAAAAGAAGCTAGTTGTAGAACATGGTAGAGACCAATGATAGTAGAAAGGAAGGGCATCACATTTGTTGTCATAACATGCATCAGAAACATGATACAAGGAGGAAAAAGTAACCCATCCAACAACTTAAAGAAACCACCCGTCTAAGCCAACCAGACAAGGCCCAAGGAAAATACCACATAGAAACCAACAAACTTCAACTAGAGCACAACCTTAAGAGACCACAAGTCCCCACCAGACCCCACGAAAGGGGAAGAACCATAAGTCAGCAACGGGACCCCAAAAGCTCCCACACATCAAGCAAAGCACACCAATAGAAGCACCTTGCCCCAACCACACCCCACAACAAGTAGAGGGCCAATGAACTAACCCCTACCACTAGTAGGGGAATCACACAAAAGAGGATACAAGAGGCCGAGAACACCACCTTCACCTCCGCCGAGCACAACAACAACCCATAACAATACAAACGTTGAATGAAAGGACCCAAACCCAGCGGCCAAGCCAACAACACCACAATGCGCCAAAGTGGAACCAAGCAGGCCCTGAACCATGGCACACCGGAAATAGTCATGAAACTCCAGCCAAAGGAAGGAATGAACAACATCATAAACTATCCTCCAACGAAAGAGAAAAATCCAATGAAGCACCTCCTCCACCCCAAACGCCTCATCAGACTGCCAGCAAGGAGGGAGAGGCACATGACACCAGAGGAGACAAGTAGCTCCCCTAGATCGCCAACAAACGAGGATGAGAATATCATCCACTATCTCCACACCCAACACCATATTTCTAGCACAAAAGGCTAGAGGCCCAAAGTGAAGAAGGGGGAAATACCTCTACAACAAAGCAACGACCACCATGATATCAAGAGGAACACTATCCTCATTAGCAACAAAAGAAACAGGGCTCTACAAAAATATAGACCCAACAAGCAACCGAGCCACAAACAACTCCAAACAAGACACTCCCCAGAATGCAAAACCTAGCCACCACTGCACCAACCATACTAAAGGGGGAGACCCAATCGCATGAGGGACAACATTGTACAAAAGAAAAAGCTTCAGAGAAACGACAAGCATAGGAGAGCCGTCCATGACCAAAATGACACCACCAAGAACACTACCACCCTACACAACAATCTTCAGCCAAACAAAAAAGGGAACCACCATCCCCATCCTCATCCTCGCCATCACTCTCTCCATCATCATCTGGTGAAAAATTCAAACCATCACTCTTCCCACAAATGCCCCTTTGTTATCTCCTTTGAAGTGATACACTAAAAAGCAAGGCTCAACACCAAAACAAATACATAAGGTTTAGCCTTTTATGTTTAGTTGTTTTCAACATTAGCTAAACATATGGCCTTGTTCAAAAATACTATGAAGGAAAGAAATATATGTAAGCCCACCATCCTTTAGTGCGTAGCAATATTTGGTCATATTTTATTCATCCCTCACTAGCCACTAAACACAACCTTGACACTATGACCCTCCATCTATATGCACAACCTATAAATCTATCCCATCAAAAAAGCCTATGAGCACACATATTAGAAATAATTCTCCAACTAGCCCACCATACACGTCAAAGGCGACATAGCACTAACTTATTTGCTAATGCATAGAAGGACCCCTAATAATTTTTTCTCATTGGTCCAAACATACCAATAGGAATTGTCCATGCACACCATAATTGTTTTTGTGTTCCTCTTTATAAACCAATAGTTTTTTTTTTAAGGATGAATAGAGGAAGCAAACATGAGGGCCTTTGGTCTTTATTTGTTTTGTCATTTCTATTTTGAATTAAACACATAGGTCAATTTCTTATTACCATGAAGGAATAAAAATATACCTAATCCAACAACTATATAGATTACCTAACACATCACTATTTTCATACTCATGCAATGTGACATTCTACCATTAGTCCGCATAGCACAAACGATTGGGGTCATCCATGTTTTCATCACTGAACCAATAGAAATACATGTGGCATATAATTCATCTATCCACCAATGGCACCACATGTATTTTACCACTATTACTAACTTAAATAACTTCCTTGTATCTATCTAATGACACACATTGATCTGTGAAGATCAAGGACCCCATTTTTAATTAACTAGTTAAAGTTTCACACTTGCACAAAGATATTTCACTATTGCTTATAGAAAATAATCACATCACCCCCTCCATTTTTCCTTAATGAACCAATTCTTCCAAGCATAGTCATGGCCATATAGTCATGAACCATCTGGCAATTTTAAACACTTAGATTATTCCATTATGAAGCCAATCAACATATGCACATATACTCTTACACAACAAATTCAAGACACACAATCCCATAACATATAATAGAATGTTGTCCACCATTTCATAGTCAAATGGATTGAATAACAAAAAAATCAGCAAAGGATTTAGCTAATGTCACTGCATAATAGGGTAAAAATAACATATGTAACCACACATTTCCAATGTGTTAGAATGAAATGTCGATAGTTGATCACCATCTAAAAGGAAGATGTTCACTAAGTTATGTGCTATAGTCTATAAGAAGTCACCAACCAATTATAAATAAAACATACTGACTTAGAGGAAATGACTTGAGCACATAAACTAGGCTCCCATGACTATGAAGATAAATCTCAAACAAGACACAAAATATGGGATATAACACAAGGTCAAGGAACTACACAAAACATTAGTTCAAATAAATTTGATCAACTATCAATAAAATGGCTAAATGACAACACAAAAATATAGAATTTAGGTCAATCAAGATTAGGTCTAAACTAAGTTGAGGAAGAAATGTACCTCTTAAAATATTTGAATAAAATATAATTTTTGTTAGGTACTATGGTCACTAGCTCTAGCATTCATTATTGCATCAATAAATTACTATGATGTATTAGTGGCCATTATAAGCATAATCGTATTATTAGAAGGTCTAAATGGACACACTTAGCATAATATATACATTAAATAAATACAAGGAATGTAAAAAATCTTGTGTTGATCTATAGTAGATGATATGACAACTAAAAGCTTATGAAAAAACTCTAGAAATACAAAAAATACAAAGGATATAAAAATCTCCTATGTTGATTTGCAATAAATGATATGACAAGCAAAAAATATATATGAAAAAAACCCTAGAAATTCACATACTTATTTTCTCCTCAACCATAAGCCCTAAATTGTAATTTTTTAACAATTCATATTTTGGAACACCTATACACATAATTAAATTTCCACAATGTCTCAAGTAATGTTACCAAAAAAGATAAGGGTTTCCCCATTTCCAATCATATTAATGAGAATAATAGAATTTATATTTGCAACAATTAGTTTTGGGCTAATTGAGGATTACTTTTAACCTACACCATTTCCAAAGCAAAAATTATAGTAACAACATTTTTGTTGACTTTTACTTGCGCTACAAAAGAACCCCCAAATTACAAATCATAATGAAAAGGTATATATTATAAATAGAATATAATATAGTATGATTTTATATTAATTTAGACTCAAGAGTTAATCATATATTTATAAGTACAATTAAATAGATTTGAGTTTTTTAACTATGTAAATAAATAAAATTTAATCAATTAAAAGTATGTTAAGAGAAAACATAAAATTTAATTGTTTTAGAATATGTAAAATTAGTAAAATAGGGGAAGGGGCCTAGTTACCACCCATGTTCCAATAATCGTTCACTCCTTGCTCACTTTACCCCCACAATAAGTTTTGCATTTGACCCACTAAAAAACTTTTAAAAGTCTAATAACATATTGGGAAAGCACCAATACATGTACACATGTCAATGTGTAGTTGACCAATGTATGTAGTTAACTACACATACAATTTCATTTACAATATAAGACAAGTTTCTCCTAAATACCCACTTTTTTCAATTTATAATAATTTTTTATGTCTACAAATACCCCCACTTGCAAAGGGTGCCAGACTCATTACATATTAAATAAAAAATACATATGCATAGTTATTAGTGCAAGTAATTTGCCATTATGACAAGCTCCTATCAATTTTATGGGCTATCAAATACACAATCTCCCATACTTCCTCTCACATGTACATGTATTAACTCCATTTAGTGTAGGTACCTGCACAAATAGTTAATGGTATAAGGATCCCCTAATAAACATCAAATCCAAATATAATGGAGAATTCAATCATTTCAATAAAAAAATCATATGTAAATGACAACTACAAATTCAAATGATTGGATCATCCCAAAACAAATTTATATTTGAAACACAACAACCAAAAATAATACATTCAATTATTAGATTTGAATTATTCTATTAGAGGGAAAATAGCCAACATCAATCTCGCTTATTCTTGTTTGCTAATATCCTCTGCATACTATAGAATATTGACATGCAACCTTTGCACATTCCTCAAATATCCATGCATCTTTAGGTTGGTACAGTCTTTGAAAGTTACTTTCATGAAGTGTGTTAGGTCTCAAAAATGCAAGTTGTAAATCCTAAGAGGATGCCAGGATCTATGATCAAACTTACAACATTTTTGGGCTAATGAACGAAGATAACCTATGTGGTTGATGACTCCCTACACTTCAGGCTCTGCTAAACCTAGGCAGGTGAACCTTGATAACTGAAGCATATTTAAACAAGTTGTGTGACTTAGTTGGATTTATGGATCTACCCACAGTGGCATAAAATGTGGAATAGATGAAAAATTAATGGCTACTCCTACTCCTAGTGCTGAAATTTGAAATGTGAATGTATAATTAAGATTTTGTAGAATGTTGTAATGAAATGGGTATGACCAGTGCCTACTTCTATTGGGCTAATTGATTCAAGAGATGAATGATATGTGGCTTAGTTACTAGCTACGATTCAAATTATTTGGCACTTGTGACTATTTATGACTGGCATAAACGTGCAAGGTTGTAACTACCAGACTCTTCCTATCGATCCAAATGATTCTTTTCAAGTTATTGTGATTATCTAATAGGAAATTTTAATCCTTTTGAAGGAACCAGCTAATTGAATCACACAAAAGCAGCAAGTGCACCCTAACAAATCAAATACTTTTGATTTGAATAACATTAAGATAGAATCAAACTGGAGATAATATGATAATTTTATTAGTTATAGTTCTCTTCTTATCTATCCAAATGATACTCCCAAATTACTGTGATTTATTAAAAGGATTTTTAATTCTTTTGAAGAAACCAATTAACTAAACCACACAACAATGACAAATGTGCTTTGATAAATTGAGCTTGACAGACCAATTTAAATAATAAGAAAGCATCAAACTAGAGATAGCCAAATAATCATATATTCACAACAAACAACTAACACCAAAATTTAGCCACCTGGTAAAAACTTCTTCATTGTATTTACTTCAAAAAATGGTACATTGTATAGAAGAAGTCTTTTATGTTGTAAAATATATATGCTAATATTGTTGCTACTTTATTGATAATCCTAATCTAATATCTTTTTCAAATCAGGCCTTGGTTTCCCTTATATATGTGGGAAGCTACAAACTTTAGGCCTTTACAAAAAGTTGTGTTGTTTCATAACTAAAATGCTAACAACTTGTGGATGATAAGATATGCAAATACTCAAAACAAACAACTATTAACATTGTTAGTCAATTTAAAATAAGCAAACTCAAGTATCCCTATGAAATATTGGATCATGCTACCTATGCCAACAAAGAAGTAAGATATCAAATATATTAAGTGAAAGCATAAGAAAGCAAGAATCAAACTCTATCCCATAGTGGATTGGTGCTTATTTGATGTGGAAAGAAGCCCTTTCCCAATCCTTGATAAGCTCCTGGATGATGGATGTGGATTCAAATGACTGAGATTGTGGAGAAGATTGTGTAGTTGTGGAGGATTAATACAATAGAGGAGGCCTCTATTTATAACCAAGAAGGATAGGAGAATGCAAAACATGGAGGATGTGGGACTAAACATGATCCAATGACAAGATACCACTTGTCAAGATGTGAGAGGATGAAGGTTGTGCACATTTCGATCAATGTGCCAAAGAGGGGGAGATTTGAAATTCAAAAGATGGCTTGTTGAAGGGAGAAGAAAGAGTCTTAAATGCCAAATGGGAGACATGCAAGAGACAATGTAAGAGGAGTTAATGCCATGTTGGAGGACAAGACATGTGGGAGGGAAAATTCAAACTTGAAGAATATTCCATCTTGATGTCCTTTTTGAATTTTGATTTATTGTGCAAGTTGCAAAAGCTAGAGAAAAGAGGATTAGGATTAAATTAATTAGGATTTGATTAATTTAATAGGAGATTAGGTGATTTTAACTTTTGACTTAGATTTTAGGATTAAAATAAATCAAAATTAGAGGAAAATGATTTTAGATTTAATTAAATAAAGATTTGATTTATTTAATCAAAGAGGATGATGTTAGTGTTAAATCAAATAAAGATGAATTTATTTAATTTAAATGGATGAATTTAGGAGATTAATTAAATAAACTTGATTTATTTAATTAAAGAGATAACTTAGGAGATTAATCAAATAAAATTGATTTATTTAATTGATGGGAAAATATGATTTAATTAAATATGAGGAACATGTATGATGTCAATTTTGCATGTCTACACAACTGTATTAGACATAAACAATAAAATTGTGAAGTTCGCAATAATTTGTGATGCACCACGATTCATTAATCTTCATCAGGTACTCGTGATCACTAAAGATCTTTTAAAGGTCCATACTCCATGATAAGGCATCAAATAATTATGAAACTTTGATATCCCCTATTTCTCACTTTGTTTGAGAGAAACAAATTAACTCTAGATAGGTTCTTGATATATCCTGTCTTAGCGTACGTATCAGCATTGCAAATGATATCTTTAATAAAAAATTCGAGAGTAAAATCCACTCCAATTTTATATGTGCCTTCTCCATTACTCTCTCTTCATCGTTTATTTCATCAAGGACCACTGGTAAATATTGAGTGATTTCATTCTTCCATACATCTTGCTCCTTCAGCTCCCTTCATCACCGAAGAAGTTTGGTAAAGCCATACTCAAAGACTGATTGAAATCACCAAGTTCTTGCATTAGTATGGTGTGGAAATGGTCATGCATCTTCATCAATTCTTTGTACTTCTGAAACACATGTTCATCAATATTCTCTTTGGCTGTTATTTGTTCCTTTATCTCCTTCATTCTACTATATACCCTATTATGTTCTTGGTAGGCTACAAATTTCTTGTTGTGGATAATCCAAGCCTTATCAATTTTCCTGAACATCTTTTCAAATCCTTTTTCTTAGCAACTTTGAAGCCATTTCAAATTTAGTATTCTTTAATTCCTTTCTTAATTCTTCATGTTTCTACTGAATTATTTCATACCTTTGCTTCCAATGGGTGGTTTCAGACATCGCTCCAAGTACCTTTCTTTCACAGTCTACCAATGGAGAATAAAGGCCAAAGGAGGAAGGCAACTTATCTCTGTAATTAATCACTTCTTACTTTAATCTCTCATTTTCAGAAGCAAGCCACTTGTTATCTCTTATCAATTTTTCAATTTGAGCCTTAGTGAATTTAGCAACATTTACATTCAATTCAGTGGTCTCAACAGGATCTACATCTCCCACTCATTGTACTAAAAGATGGCCGAATACTTGATTGGGTTTATCAATAAGTGTTGGCCTCTTCCATGGTAGGTATAGAGCCCAAATATATAAAGTAGCATTGTTCAGATTATACCCTGAGCCAATATAAATCTCATCACTAGCTTCATCTATTAGTTGTAAGGTTTTATTTTCCCTCCTCATGAAATTGTCAAAGACTCTAGCTGAAATGATATCCCATCCTCGAAGAAGCATGACCCCAACCTCCTATAACAACTTTGGTCATATTTCAGGGGTGATATTTTTTATTTCATTTTCAATTTCTTCTTGTAATTCTTTTAGAGCATCAACTTCTTGCTCAGGATTAATTTTATTCATTCTTTCTCTTATTACTTTTCTTTTGTATTCATAAATGAATGACTTAAAGGGGTCTGAACAAATGCATCATCTAAAATGAACTCTTGACTTGCATGATGTCTTACATCATCAAAGAGTATCTGAGGCTTCAAATGAGACGATACTCCTTTCTGGTGGTAAATTCATATTATGGGATGGTATGAGCAATTATTTGTGTGACCTCATCCTCCTCTTCAATGTTATCTTCAATTGTAATGGGAGTGTCAACTGAGAAGCTAACATCTAGAGTGGGCTGTGGTGATGAATGACTTAAGGGAACTACATTTTTAGCTTGTTTCCTAGAACAAGCACCTCTTCTTTTCTCGAAAGCTACGGGAGGTACATCCTTGGTCAATTATTCTTCATGTAGGATTAATTGCTCGATTCTTTCCATAGGGTCTTGCACTTCATGAAATGCTTCTATATATAGTGGATTATTTCTTTTCCTCCATGCCTCTACTATCATTACCTTGTTATATGCAGCCTTTCTTATCATTGCCTGAGATTCATCTCAGTTTCTAATTATATCATCTGCAAAGAACTCATGCTCATATCTTTTCAACTTTTGTGTCATTTTGGAACTGTGAATGAAATGTTTAGGATCAAAATATCCCCTCTTATTTCCTTTTGGCATACCATAATAGTCTATCTTGCTACCCACAAAATCATATCCCTTTTCAGAAACAATAGTAAAATGACCAAAACATAAAGTTGAAGGCATGAGAGATTATTTGCCATAACTCTTAAGATGCATATAATCCGAATAAGTGAACTTCCTACTATCTCTAAATATGCAATCCTATCAGGAATTGTTCTAGGCAGAAGGAATGGAGCTACCTCAGACCCATATACTCTAGTCATAGTGCAATCCTCATAGGTGTACCAATATCCCCAGTTGTGGTTTGCCTTTCCTGTTGGGTTTTTCTCTTTGGGTCTAAGAAATCTTTGTATCTCAGGAGACAAATTATAATCACAATGATGACCAAACAATTTGTATAAGGGTTTCACAAAGTGTTCTTCAAAGTACAAGTAATAAAACCTCCCGCATCTACTGTCCCAAATTGAAGTCCACATTTGTACTGGCCTTATGTTCTCATCTTCATCCAAGTCCTTAATTCTCATTTCTTCTCCCCAAATCCCCATGGACTGTCCTTCATATAAGATCATGTGCATTAGCAAAGAATATTGTCTAAAATTAATTACATCACTTGTTTGTAACCTCTGCCAGGTACTCTACATGGTCAAAAGTTCTAGCATCTTGGTTTTGAACATCTACAACCAAAATCATAAGGGCCATAGCCATTTCGGTAGGAACATCTATTCCCAATACTTGACCAGCTAAGTAAGATGTATATTGATAATATTCTTCAAACAAATCAACAGAAAATGGAGGTCGCTCATTAGTAGAGAATCTTTTGAGCTGACCCCCTATGTCTTAGGGTCTATGTAAAGGAAATTTCCATATTTTGTAGCTTGTGTCCATGTTACGAAATTCTTCCAAAAGATCTCTAATTCTTAGTGTCATTTTCATAGATGTATCTAATTGAAAAACTATAGAAATATACTCTTTGGTGATGGGGAGAAAGTGTGACCCATCACACGAATGAATCATCCTTGTTTTAGGGTTATACATTTTGGCCAAAACCTTGCTTAATTCCACATTGATAAACACATTAGGCACAACAAGCTTTCCTAGATTCATATTCCATGGGTTTGATACAACCTTATGCCTATACTTCTTTTTGTAATGGTATATGAATATGTCATCCTCGCTGTGGAGTCCACCCATCTCCTAAATTTTTGTGTTTATCTTCCAACTTCTCAACTGAAGGGTTTAACTGGGTTGTTCGTCTTGATTTTGGTCTAGAATTAGGACATTGTTCAATTAAATCTTGGTTTCGTGGTCTCGTCTTTTCTTTTTGTCTTTTCACTTTGGGTTTCTCTAGCATTCATTCCATGTTTCAAAAACCTAGCTCCACTGCAATTCAAATAAACTTTGATAAATTCTTCAACTGAGTCTTGAGTACTTGAACCAATGTCACATTCTCCGAGCTTCTCACTATCGCTTGATCCCACATCCTTAACTTTCAACTTCAATTCATTAAGACTTTGACATCTTACGAGAAAGATATATCAAGATTTGGCACACTTCTATTGACTCTGGATCATAAATGTTGTCCCTGCCAACTTGCTAATTGATGGTGGCATTAATGTTAGTTGTCTCTTTGAAACCACACCAGTCATGTCAGCCAAGTGAGATACTTTTTCGTTGTGTTGAAGAGACTTTACTTATACTCTCATTGATATCTTGTTCTCCCTTTGACATGCTTGTTCCCTTATTTCTTTTTCAAAGTTTCAAAGAGACATGTGATTACTTCTCTGCGATATCATATGGTCTTTCTGAAAACTTTGTCCCAGGTTTTACCGCTTTTATTATATTCTTCCCTTCTTGGTTATTGAAGTTTCAGAGAGACTTGCAACCATCTCCCTTTGATATGTCAATGTCCCTTCAACAATCATCTCCCTTCTGTTTATTAGAGTTTTGGAGAGACTTTTATTTATGCCTCCCTGATATGAGCTCCTCTCTTTGATATTTCTTGCCTTTATTCCTTATTTTGGAGTTAGAGATATGCTATTACTTCCCTTCGATATCCTATGGTATCCTCAAAATCCTTGCCTCAATGTTACTTTGCCACATTCTTTGTATCTCTTATCTCATTTTCAGAGTGATCAAAGAGACTTTTATCAATGTCCTCTTGATATAAGCTTGTCTCTTCAATAATTTCTTCTCAACTATTTTCGCAGTGTCGAAGAGACTTTTACATTTCTTAGCTCGATAATTCAATGTCTCTTTGAAATTGTCACTACATCCGCCAAGTCTTGTTGCATAATAATCAATTATGTCTAAGAGATGTTTTTCTCTTTCCTGAATGCAAAAATAATTTATCATATTTGAAATATCAATATTTATTTGGCATCTTGCATTTCAGCTCACTAGAGAGACAAACTATTTTTTTCCCTCCGAAACACTTAAGTGTCTTCAAAATATTCCTATTTGGGATGTCAGAGAGACTTCAGAACATGTCACTTTGAAGTGTGGTGGTCTCCCTGATATTCTATGTTGGTTTGTTTTATCGGCTTATCAGAGAAATTGTAGTGTAGATCTCCGTGAAATGGAATTGTTTCAATGAAATGTGTTTCTATTAATGGACTTAAAGGGATGTACATGTCAAGGTAGCGACTATGGGGAAGGTGATTTTTGAATAATATTTTTAGTTGAACAGATTTAAGGAGATAATAATTATGATAATTTTAAGCCTATTAGGCAAAAATGATGGTTTTGAGGGATGATGTACATGGTGTAAAATAAAATGGTCATAATGAGGTGGCGAGGACTAGTGAAAATTTTAGGTTAAATTTTGGTTCTAACAAAGTGTGTATTTAACAATTATATTCATGAAGTATCTATTTAAATGTTATAAATAAATGAGGCTCTTTTTTTCTCACAAGTTATTCCTTCGAAAACCCCATTTACAAGTTCAGGAAATTGTGTCTTTATTTACTCTTTTCAGTTAATTCATAGAAGCCTCCATTATATTGATGAAACTGTGTATATATTTATCGGCTAATTCATAGAAGCCTCCTTTATACTCATAAAAGTGTACACATCAGCTTGCATTTTCATTATATATTCAAGTCATGGAAATGTGTAGTATCCCTAAAGTTTGGATTGAAAACTGAACACATCAACATACCTATATCTCCATTTACCCTTTTGAAATTTCCATATCATATTTCAAAATTTCCTAAAGCCCATTCCATCGAGTGGCACATTCTATTGAGATAGTGTCCTCTGTTTGATCCAAACCCCAATTAGCAAGATAGTTTGTTGCACAGATAGATTCGCTAATCCACATGTCTTAAATTTTTGTTACCTTTGGTTACAGTAAACCCAAACTTTTGGTCTTACCTTTTCTTATTATATTTGGATTTCCAACTAAACACAACATACATCTTCATTTTTTATATTTTCCTTACTTGTGTTTAAATTACTCTCCTCTCGTTGTCCATAAGAACATAGTACCATGCATTTTCTATAAATTGTGATAGTATTTGTCTACTTTCTATTGCACATACAATAGAGCAGTGCATACATATATAGGATGAACTTTGTAACTTTTATTATTTACTTAACAACTTAAATTTTCATTGTACATATAGATATTCATAAAAAGATAAATCTATCTACATACATACATACATACATACATACATACATATATATATATACGTATATACATATATGTACATATATATCTATTTGTGTACTTTCTATCTTTTTAGTCATGAAACCCTATATCTCTCAAGTTTTGAATTGCAAATAGAACACATGAGCATACATCTTCATTTTTAATATTTGTCTTGCCATTGTTTAAATTGCTCTCCTTTTGATGTCCATAAGTGACCCATTAGAAAATGTGGTGAATCAATAATGATAACAAAAGGGGGAATGATGCACCTACACTTTACCTTATTTCATTACGAAAAAGAGATCCCCTAGAGCAAGATTGAATTTCAACCCTTAGGTGAGTCAACCTTGGTGGAGATCTTGTAGTTTTCCTTATGACCTAGGATGGGTTAAATCACCCTGAAATGCACTTTTGGGAAATGAATAAGAAGTACTAAATGAATGCAATGGTGCAATGTAACACATGAAACCTCTAAATTAAACCTTAATCTGACATAATCTAGAAAACAATTGCAGATTTGAGAAGGGCTTGATTTTATGCACCTGTGATAAAAATCCCGTGTTGAGTGTCCTCCTGGGAATCATTCGCCCAAGGGAAAATGGGTCTTGCAATAGGGGTTAAAAAATTACTTTCATATTCCTCTAGTCCTATGTCTGTACTCTCGATTCCTCGGGGTTTCACATTCATAAATTTGGAAATAAATTTTGAATGTGAGTTTTCGTGGCTTGACGACAACTTTGACAACCTTTGCAGCTTTGACAACTTTTGCAATTTTTCTCTTTTGATAGATCTTCAATCCCTTTTCAACCTAAGATTTGCAAAACACACAAGAGGGATTTTTTTTTTTTGATTAATGGGGGTTTTCCTTGGTCAAACCCCATTTTGGTAATTAAACCTTGAATAAAGAAACATTGAAACATGAAAGAAATGATGAATGAAAAAGTGCTATGTAATCCCTTTTCAACCTAAGATCTACAAAACACACAAGAGGGATTTTTTTTTTTTTTAATGGGGGTTTTCCTTGGTCAAACCCCGTTTTGGTAATTAAACCTTGAATAAAGAAATATTGAAACATGAAAGGAATGATGCATGCAATAGTGCTATGTTGCAACTCACCAAACCCTTGAGGGACTAAAACTTAGTAGATCTCTCCAAGGTCTTGATCTTGCATGAATGGCTTGATTGGATGTTGATCTTGATGCTTGAAATTTGACTTCAATGCTTGAAACCTACATCATAATGTTAGCTCCAAAAACATGCATGATGCTTGATAATTTTGACATGATGCTTGAGATCTTGAATGCTGCAAAAAATGCTTGATAAATCTGCTCTTGAACACCTTTGACAATAATCTTTGCTTTAGGAATAATCTCTTTCTTGTGCTCATGAAATTCTAGGATTTGAATTGATAAAAAGACCTTGCTTTTATAGACAAATTTCTAATTTCCCAAAAAATAAACATTACAAGTTGACATTTGAATTTGAATTTAGGATCATAAAAAGTCTGCCAAAAACATATTTAAAATTTGAAATAAGAAACTAAAGGGGACCCCTTCACCCGAGGGTGAATGGGTCCTGACCTAAATTGCTAAGACCTATTGATTTCAGGGTTTTAAAAATGATAACTACATTAATTAAATCATGATTCCCGTTTCGAAAATTGCAAGTAATTAGGCTTGTATATGCATAATAGGGCCAATTAGAGGCTTAATTAAGCTCAATTAATTAAGTGACCCAAACATAGTGTGAAAATGTAAAGGAGTACATTTTTTGACACTACAATAAGAACATAGAACCATATATTTTTTGTAAACTATGGTAGTTTTTGTCTACTTTCCACTACACATACAACATAGTAGCATACATATATAGGACGAACTTTGTAACTTTTATTTGTAACATATATTTAGAAGTATAATGAACACTCACCTTCTACAATCTAAAACCCCCATTTGAATTAATGAAATTGTTTGCTTAGGGGATAATTTTACATAGTTTTTTGACCAATTTCATCATTTCTCATCATGCATCATTGTTTTTTCAGATGATGTCTCCACCATAACATATGTCTATTGGATAGTCATCATGGTTTCAAGTAACGTCAACCTATCGTTTCTCATTTCATTTTGTGCACAATGGTGCTCGTGAATCTATATTTTCCCAATACTCTTATCTTTCTTGCATCATTTTGCAAACTATCTAGGGTTTGATTATCATGACCACATTGGCTTTTCAATGATATACTCAAATAGGTTGTATAATCATATAGTTTATTATTTAAAACTTTTGTTTCCATTCTATCTAGGGGTCTGTTAGGGGAAAACCCCCAATTGTCGTTCATGATCCAATTGCTGTTTACTCCTTGTTCACCTGACCCCCAATAACCGTTTACATTTTAGTCAATACATTGTTTTAATTATGCCAATAAAAATTTACAAATTACACCAATATATGTTCACTACTGAATGTGTAGTTGACCAAAAAAATTAAAACACATTAAAACTATTGAAAACATCTCAAATTTTTGGGTTTTTTATTGGTGTCTAAATGAATAGGAACTAGCGAAGTGGTAAAGATGTAAGGGACGGAGGTTTAAAAACACCCTTTTTTAGCACCTTTTGCTTTATGGGTTCCACAAGGCACATTTTAAATACCCAGAAGCCAAATTTTTCTTTTTAAGGTCGTAGCTCGCTTATGAAGAAGCCCAAAAAAAATAAAAAAAATCAGACCTATTTTGCACTTTGCACGAATGCGCGAAGTTAGCCCTAACGGCAACTGGGGCTTTTCCCCTAGTTTGTATGTATATATTATTTTTTGACCTCGTCTATTTTTTGTTTCTATTATTTTCAAACATATTGATGCTTTTCTAAAAATTATAACATATTATACTTTTGGGTTTTATATGTATAACATGAGCCAGTATTGCTATTGTTTACTTCACATTTAGGTTCAGTGAAAATCATGGCATGAGGGAAGAAGGGAAATAGATCAAGTGGAAGGCACACAATTAGAGTGAGTCATGGAGCGACGTTCAATATTCCACAATTTGTTGAGGAAGAGTTAGCAGTCCCCATCCACCAAATGTTATTTTTGAAAATGAAGAGCACAAAACTATAGATTTGGGTTTTGAACCAGCTATTCAAAATGCTCAATCAGGTTTGGAACAACTTGTTCACATGAACGCCAATTAGTTGGCATGCACTTGAGGTCCCCAAATCTCTCGACAACTCATTCATCTATCTTTGACATGTAAAGTGCAACATAAAATGTTGAAGATAACCATATGTCCATTAGGGGTGCAATAATCAAGTGGGGGAATAAAGCCTAGTAGTTCGAGGGCATGGCTATATGGAGATACAACCACCAAAAGGAAGGGGCCACAAACCATTCTATCTAAAAAAGATGTTGAAATTGCCAAATGGTGTAGGGACATGGTTGATATTGGCCATGGCCTTCAAATATCTCAACTAAAATCTATTGTGGCCTAAATGATTGAATCAAGGCCTAACTTGTTCACAAATGCGGTGCCAAGGAGGTCATGGTGGGTTGGTTTTCAACAAAGGCATCTTGAATTAACAATTAGAACTATAGAATGGGTAGACACGGATAGAGCAATTATTCTATGACGCTCCAAAGTGTCATATTTTTATGAAAACTTGGAGAAGTTGTACAATGAGCACCACTATCTGGTCAAGCATAATATGAAATTGTGATGAAACAGGTGTGCAAGCTGGTAGAAATTGAGGAATGTGAGTTATTGCAAGGATGGAGTCAAGAAGTGTACCACTCTTAATTTTGAAAAGCAGAGAGTGGATCACTATTTTAAGTTGTCTTAATGCAACAGGATACAATATACCTAGTTTTTATTTGTTTAAGTCCAAAAGATATATGAAAAACTACATTACTAACTATGAGACAGGGGCATGCATGGAAACCAAAGATCATACATGGATGATTAAAGAAATATTTGTCAATTGGATCAAACACTTTACAACATCAATCCCTAGTGGGGTTTCACCAACAATCCGAGCACTTCTTGTCTTTGACTATCATGGTAACTAAGTGGCCTTCAAGACAATAGACGAAGTAAAGCGTATAGGCATAGACTTGCTCACACTACCTACACATACTAGCCACAAGTTTTAGCCCCTATATGTTAGTGTATTTACTCGGACCTTCAAGAATTAATTAAAAAAAAAGGATTGTATGGATTTTTACCCACCCCCAAATTGAAATTGGAAGGGAAGAGTTGGTAACTCTTGCTAGTAAGGAATCTGCATAGGCATTGAATCTGTGTAATATTATAAGTGGCTTTTGAAGAATAAGAATTTGGTCATTGAATCGATGTGCACTTGACAAAGATATGAGTCCAAGTGAAGCCTTCACAGTTCAAGAGAAGTAACCACTATCAGAGCGAAAATTGATGCCATGACAGTCGAGGATGATGCATAGTTTATTGTAGAGAAAAATTGCTTGAGACTAGTTGCTTTTAATAAGGATTAGATTGATGAGTTCGTCCAAACATTTAATACTGAAAATGCCTCAAATGCAACAAATAACTTAGAAGGACATTATACACAAAATAATGATGTTAAATTGTAAGACATTGAAATATTTTTCGTTCTATAACATGCCCAATGTTTTACCCATTAATTTTTACCATGTTTTAACCCACATGTGAAAAAAAATAGCAATAAATTTTTTCTTTTAGAAGTCAATATCAATATGAACATTTGAAATAACCTCATTCCAAACTTTCCCATTGCATTACAATCGCAACATTACAAGTTCCCAAGTAATGATTCCATATTACATAATTTTGTGATAACATTTCACATTTACAAATTCCATAGAGATGGATACATGAATTCATAGCTTCTAGGAGCTTACTAATATAGCTCGATGCAAATGGTACTGATGTCCCAACATTGGTTCATACATTCTAGATGTTCTCATTCCTTGGTGCATACTTCTAGTTGTCCCCAATATTGCACATACATCCTCAAATCTTGGCCGCTAACTGCATGAGAGAGAGCATCACTCAAGCACTTTTCTGCCAACCACAAACTTACTCCAGTCCTCCACACATCTACCTAACTGGTAAGATGGTTGCACCCTTTGATGAAGAGAATGGTTTGGTAACCTCATAATACTAGCCTTCCAAAAGCATGGTGTTGTGTCCTACATATCTAGAGCTTCCATATAGTGGTTACAACCTACATGTATGATAAGCCCCGCCTAGTATGCAAACCTAGATCATAGTGAATTGATAGTTTAAACAGTGACAACTTATAATAATTTGGCCAAAGTATTCATCACCCAGATTTAGAGTGGAGACCTATCACACGCTCACCCACCTTTCTAGCTCAATTTGGTTTATGACCATTCATACTATTTACATAAATTCCATCTAGAAAGAAATTGATGACATAATAACTTGACTAACTAGGTTACACCCTTATCGATGGATTATCTTAACCTCAAGAATAACCAAGTTATCCACATGGATAAACATAATGTCATAACATTAAATGACTCTATTTTCAAAAGTAAATTCTCAACAATAAAATTCTTCATTCAAGAGTGTAATCTAAACAATAAATGACTCCCATCAAAAGTATAATCTCATCAATAAATGACCTTAATCAAAAGTACAATCTTCAATAATAAATGACTTCAATCAAAGATATAATCAACAATCAAATGATCAATCAAATCATATAGGTTAATCCCAACCTATTTGCTTCAATCAATAATCAAGTAAATAACCCAACCAAATAGGTTATTCTCAACCTAGGGTTTCAATCAAAAGTGATGTAATGACCAAGTGATCATAAATAAATCATAAAACCTCTCTTTTAATATACCTTAAATATTCACATGTTTACAATGTTCACTATATTTGTATATATTCTAGAGGAAATTAACCTATGCAGACTTTTTGCTTATGCACCTATAAGTCCTCTTCTCAATACAACTTTGGTTTGCTGAAACTTGAGTCCTTTTCTTGAATTTCGTGAATAGGAATAGACTCTTAATCAAAAATAAGAAAGTAACATAATAAAAAAGTAAAATTTTCAACCCTAATGTTGAATATTGATATAACAATCAAGTATACACCCTAACCCTAGGGAAAATACTCTCTTCCTACTTTCAAGGAGATATGAGTAATCAATCAAGTATAGACTATCAATATGGTTTGCATGATATCACAACCAATCAATGATGACATGCCTATCATGCCATTATTCTCATTGTATTACTAACCTCATTATCCATATAGGTTCTCCTAGCCTCATAAGCTAACAAATTCTAGATAGCAGTTCAATGTAATATTAATATAGTCTTCACAAACTAAGTATAGTTTCAAATAGCAACATAACCACTCAAATTCCAAGATATATATATATATATATATATAAACCCCAAATACAAGGGTTTCACCAATCAATATTTCTACCAAGAATCATGTAAGATTATCCCAACTAGGAAATAACTCAAGTTCACAATAGTTAGAATTGTGATAAACACAAGCCATAGGATCAAACAACAAACAAAGACACCTTCCACACAAGAGATCTGCAAACAATATGTGCAATATTCCTCAACAAGAAAAAGCTACATAAGAACCTCAAGAATCTTCAAGGAAAACAAAAGTCCTTAAAGGTTGAGAGTTCAAGAGATACGAATAATCTCCATATTGATAATGCATTCAGGGTTGAATGCTATATAGGAGAAAAAACCTAAAAACATAAAAGCACACTTAAGTTTAGCTTAAGTGCATGAGAATAAATTAGAATAATAATAAATTAAAAATTAATTAATTATTAGCTAATGCATGATTACTCTAACAAAAGAAACTTAACACGCATTTAAACCAATCCTTTCCAAACAAGGCATTCATAATCAAATAACCTTTCAATCACAAAATAGTAAAGGAATAGAAATCAACATGCTTGTATTAGAAGCTCCAACTAATATTACTTCCTCCTAGCTCAACTCCACAAGCCCACTTGCTACTTCTTCTAAGTTCAACCTATCTTCCACTCCTAGCCTCTTTCTAATTCTCTCAACAATTACAATTGCAAAATCAAAAAGCATCTCACTAACTCTCAAAATTCTCTAATTTACTTGCACAAAAAATACAGAAAAATAACAACAAAGAAATTAGACTAAAAAGTGTAACAAATGGTAGCTTGAGAGCACCTCTATATATACTAAAATTTGAGCATCCAAAGGCTACAAACAAGCTAACAAATCTACCACCTTCCTTATCAAATGCATCAACTCAGCTGAATAAAATTCTCAGATTGCAACACATAACAATCCTCTTATTTCCAACTTCATAGAATGGTCGAGTCAACTTCATTCTTGTGACAACATGACTCTTTTATGGAGTCAAGGCTCAACAATGCATTAATATATGTTTCCTATTTGATTTACAAGTTGACTACCTTCATATATTATAGCTAGTTGCATTTTGACCAAGTCTCCTTGTTGTACGTTGGTTTGAAGACTTCTATTTTCTTTCCATTTACTATTTTGGCGTTGAAATTTTCCACACACACATGTTGTGCATTGCTTTTTATATTATTAGAAACATTTAAAAGAAATGCATGCCTCCTCCTTAGCACAGGTTAACACTTTATTTTGTATCATTAAATTTTCATATATTTAACTCTTTAAACTTTATGTGCTTGGAGTTATATCCTCTTCCAAGCGATTAATATGATGTAGCTTTTTCATTTTTGGATTTAACTTAGGCCATGTTCACTATTATGGGTTGCGCATTATATGCCCCCTATGTTACTTTGTAAACATTTAAAATGCATTCCATATTTTACATATATAATAATATATATATTTATTATAATGTTACCATTATAATATGTATATATATATATATATATTATATACATAAAATCATTCTTTGATATCAAATATGTATATATATATACGTAATATAACTTATATATATATATATATATATATAAATTTATTAAATATTTTTTTGCCAATCACACATATATACTATCGTTTATAAATATATATACATGTATTAATATGTATACATGTATTTAATATAAACTCATATATATATATATTAATATATTTATATACTATATACATATATCGATATCTCAACATCCATATATTGACATATATTTACATGCTGGTTAATGGATATATATATACATAATGTATATATATGTCATATTTACCTTATCAATATTCTCATGCACATGGTATATCCGTGCATGGGTATGTGTAAGTACATCTACTTATGTATATGCATGCATGCATATACTCATATGTATGAGTGTATCACAACCACATATACACATATATACATTTGTATGTATACCTCCATTGGTCAATATATAAATATAAACTCTCAAAGATGTAATTACACTTAACACAAGGTGTAACCACAAATCTTAAAACAAGAAAAATAAAAGGATAAACCCAAAACCATTACCAAACATTCCCATTCAATGACCAACTTCAGTTTCCCAATTGGCCCACTTGTCAAAAGACTTAGCCAGAGAAGGCAGAAGGGCCAAATGACCCTCGTCATCAACTTCACTCGACTGGGCATCCTTATAGTTGAGCACCTTCTCTTCCATATTTCAAATTTTATCTTTAGTCATGATTAATTGGGCTAGCAACCATTTCAGAATATCGTTCTAAACATTCATAGCCTCACTTAGATCGTAAATTTTTCAGTTTCAGAGGAATGGAACTAGCACAAACAACAACATCCAAAGGAGGGTCTTCTGGGGAATTGTCCAAGTTAACACAAAGGATAGGGGAATCCTAAGGGCTAGGAGAGTTGGTCGATAGGGGAGACTTGGAGGCTTCAAAAAAATTCATCCCAAATAGGGGAGCCAGTAGAGGAACCATTGGGGGAGGGACACCAGAAATCTTTGGAATTATCCAAAATAGAGATCTAGGTGGGGTCAAAAAATGAAACATTTTTTTTAGAAATTGAGGTAGGGACCTCTAAAATAGGGGATTTTCCTTTAGCTCTAGTGACCCTTTGGGAATTTGGCACTGATACATTTTGACTAAAATTTTGACGAAAGTTCGCCAGAATTTCGATGAACTTTCATAAGAATTATTTCGTCAATTTTTCGACGAACTTCGAAATGTCGAAATTCTGACCTAGCCGATGATGCTGGGTCAAAATTTTGACGTTTCAAAGTTCGTAAAAAAATCAACGAAATAATTTCAACGAAAGTTCGTCGAAATTCTGACGAACTTTTTTCGGAATTTGAGTCAAAATGTATTAGTGCCATCTCTTTTTGATAGTGGCCTTTAGGCTTCCTAGGGAGATAGGTCCCTTTTAAGGAAATACCAGTGACCTCAGCGATAAGCTCCATGTTAATAGAGAAAGTGTAGCTCCCATCAACCACATTGTCATCTTTCCAAGAGCTGAAAAATTCCATGGAGATGTTAGCGTCATGCTTTACCATGCCCTCAATATAATTAGCCATCTTTCCCTATTGAAGGATAGTTTAAACATCCTTATCCTTCTTCCAAACATCACAGGAAGTAGGCTTCTCTTGGATGAGATCACCACCCATGATAGTAGACACTTCAGATAAACGAAAGTTGAGAATTATATAGAAGCACCAATTACAATGCACAAATAGAGATAGAGCTAACTTATGAAAAGGTGAGACAGGGCGAAAAGATTGCTTAATACACAACTCGTGCCAGTTGTCACTATGAACTAATGAGGAGTTCAACTCGAACACAAAATTATAGTAATTTTTCATCATTAATTAAGAGCTCATGCATATACTCCAAGATCATTTAGAGATCATCTCAAATTGTAATCTTCTTTGTATATGCTCCCAGATTTACCAAAGCATCCATCACTTTGTTACCAGCTCAAAACATGTGAGAAAATCTAGAATTCCTAAGGTTCATTAAGACATAATGAGCTAAAAGGATAGGGTCCCGTAAAGTCCAACAAGGGGTCACCTGGCCACTCAACGACATGATTGTGTTTATCAAATCACCTTCAATTTCTAGAGTGGACACTCCAACATTCTTAGCAATAAGGATCCCATGGTAGGCTGCCCCCACTTTCGCATAATTAGAATTTTGCATACCTAGATTAACAACATAAGAAAGGATCATATTCCCTCTATGGTCACAGATTATGTCACACCCATCCACCCGACCTGGGTTCCCTTTGGTCGAATCGTCAAAGTTAAGTTCAACCAATTGTATATTAATGTTATGCCACAAATCAACTGGATGTTTTCTATGTAATGTTTCATATGTTGTACATGGATTCTCTTATACTCTTGGTTAAGATTACTTTGTTACTTAAAAAATATTAATGTCATGTCACAAATCAGTTGGATATTTTATATAATGTTTCATATGATATATATGGATACTTGTGATTGTGATTACTTTGTCACTTAAAAAATTTCTAAATCACCTAATTAAAATCCATAATCACCCCTCCAACCTAAACCTAGATTATGGTTGGAATTTAAGTTTCACTTGGCATCCTCTTTTGAATCCGCTTAAGAAACTGTTTCTCCCTCCTCTCTAGTTCTCACTTCCTCTTTCTTGCTCCCCCTTCTCTTGGTGCTTTCCTTCCTTCCATCTAACTAGTGGTTGGCCTTAGGTTGAAGCTCTTTGGTGTTCTCCCATTCTTTCACCTTATCTCTTCCCCTCGTCTCCCCTCCTTTCCTTAGGTTTTCTCATCTATCTCAAGCCGATGTGGAGTTTTATGCTTGTTTTTTCTTATTTTTATGGCTTAGTTAAGGTTCCTTTCGAGCGATATTTATATATCTTTATTATATATTGATATATTCTTATAATCATAGTGAGGAAAATATATTAATTTTGTTTAATTTTATAGCTTGTATATTTATAGTTATCACTTGATTTCATATTACTATTATTTATAGGTATATTATAATAATATTTAATCTAGCTATAGTTAATTTTATAATATATGTTTTTTAATAATATAGTGTTGCATATATAATATTTTAAATTTCCTTTTATAGCTTGGTGGTCTATAGTTATATTTTTGTTTAGAAAGGATTCTTTTTAAGTGTACATTATGTATTTTATTATCTAATTTCCTCTTTTAATTGTTCATTTTTTTGTAGCTAGAGGTATCATATTATAGCTTTCTAATTGTGTACATTAGCATAAAAGAAACATAACCATGTATAAATAGCATATTATAGTGAGACAATTAGATTATCTTATTATAAATGCATATTGTCTTTCAAATTATCTTCTTATAATACATAGTTTATAGTTTTCCCTTTATTTAATTTTAATTTAATCTATATGTATCTTATAGTTAAATTTTTTACAACTATAATAAATGCATATATTATCTTATAATAAATGCATTTTTTAGATATTCCCATCTTATAACTACATATTTATTGTTTTCCTTTTATTTAATTTTACTATTAAATATAGGTATCTTATAATAATATTGTTTGTAGCTATAGTTAGCATTATACTCTAATATTTGACTATTTTTCTTGTGTGCATTCACTCTTACATATAGTTACCACTATAATATGCTATAGTACTATAACTAGAAAACTATAAATAAAATGTCCTAATGTGTTATTATAAGGTAATATAGATAATATTATATTTCTAATTATCATCTTATAATATCAATTATAATAAGTTGTTCATGGCTTAGTGTGATGGTCAAATCATGTCATTGTTGTTGTGACCACCAAGATTCAAACCTTTGCTAGGCCATTGTGATCATGGGCATTGTACTCACAAGTTTGAATCTTCATGTTGATGTTGTTGGTGTTCATGCTAAGTCACTATGTGATCCAAACCCTTGCTAGGCTAGTGTACTTGTGGGATTTGTACCCCTACTAGGCTACTTTGCTTGTGGATTTAGACTCTTCATGTTAATATTGGACATTCATTTTGAGGATGAGGTCTATTGTTTATGGCCTCACCTGGCTTAGGCCAGACTAAAAATTCTTGAGATATTGACCAATATATAATTTTCTATAAATAAAAATATTTATTAATTATAAAGTGATAATTAATAATATAATTAATGCATATATTATTTTATAATAAATACATAATTTATATATTATTGCATAGCTTTCTATTTTTTATATTATCTCTCTAATTATCATCTTATAATATTATATTGCCATAGATTATAAGATAATATATTTGCATATATATATATATATATATATATGATACTTTCAAAGATTATCTTTTTGTGTATCAAATTATTATCATATTTTATTTATAGCTTTCTTTTATCTTTTGTGTCATTTTCTATTATGTAAGTAACTTGTTAGTTAATAGTATATGTTTAATTGTTGGAAAATTGTTTCCTTGTTTATAATGTCCTATTTCAAAATAAGTCAATTTATATTTTGAGAAATATGCTCAACAACTCGAAACATGGCATGTTCATATTTATAAGACATTCACCCAAGACAAGAATATAACTCACTAATACATAAATTAGTCACAAGGAAGGTAACTTTAAAGGAGATAAAAAAAAATGGCATCTAAACTAATATCTCTACGATTGGGGTTAAATTAAATTAAAATTAAAATTATAGTTTATATCAAAAGTCAAAGGATGTATGAAGGGCATGAAGCAATAAGATATATAAGGCATCTAATTTAATGAGAAGAGGAGATCAATCAATTGGGAATAAATATTGTGTGATAGAGAACAAAAACCCTCCACAGAAAATTAAGAGATTTAAAGATGAAAACCATTAATTTCTCCTATCAAGTTATTGGATAAAAACCCATAAATTTTCTAGATATCAAGGACAAACATTTAAGGAAAAATAGCTACAAATTGAAAGAAGAAACATAGCAAGATAAGATTATTTTCATAATTATGTCAAAGTGAAAAAATATGAATATTACAATAAAATTCACTATTTTGATCACAAATTATATTTATAAATATAAATGTAATTATCATTTTAGAATTAGAAATATTGTTTTAAGGAAAAAATAGGAAAAATTCTAGAAAGAGACATCACAATTGGTATGAAAGCTTTGGTCTTTCCAACTTGTGAGGTAAAGCTAAAATGTTGGAGACATTCTAGTAAAAAAGACTTGAATGTCTACAAAAGGAAGAAAACATGGATATTATGCAAGAATTATTACACAACATGAGGCCCCTAAATTATTGACCAATATCAAAGTTTTCTAGATCATGCAAAATCTTGTGATTCCTTTGATGAATACTTGGAGGCACTCGAGTACTAGTTTCCCAAAAAAATAGGTCTATATGAGTACAAAAGAAAAATGGGTAATGAGGATATCAAGGAGCAATATCCAAGAGAATCATTAGTGACAAAAAAAGAAGGGTTAGAATTACAATCATAAGAAATTGCTAAACCCATTAAAGAAGAGCTAATATTATGTGTTGAAAATGTGTCAATAATAGTAGGTGATGCACAAGAAACATCCACCCAATTTTCTAGTAGGAAAATAATTGAACCATGTAATAATGAATTGTAATATATGGAAATGATTGGACCATGTGATGTTCTGAAGAATGAATTTTCTAATATTGACCCCCATGACAAGGAATTGCAAGTTTATCAAGGAAACTCAATGATGAGACACACCAACTATATGGAGGTTCACTAGCAAATATTTGACCTCCCTTGTTCCAAGATCGACAAGTTCAGTAATGGGTTAGTTTATAGTCATGAGAAGGAGACTTTTGGTTTGCACATGATTGATTTCGGAGAGACCAACTTGAACATTGGAGAACAATGTGCGCATTCACTAGGTTGTCATCCCACCCCACTTGAAGATAAAATAGATAAACTCACTTTGAGGAGCTTGATGCTTAAAGAAGTGAGATATATGACCTACAATGGAGGAAATGTAGATTTCTTTACTCATACAAAATTGGATTTTCACAAAGGAGTGAGATCTTGGTAGTCATAGAAATCTCACAATTCATCATAATAGAATATGCAACATTGTGCTGTTATTTTGAATGTTAGCAATGACAAATAAGAGTTTGTATTCATTACCCAAGATCCATGGTAGGAATAAAATAATAGAATAATTTTTTGATATTTTAAAAAACTCTCTGATTGGATTGATTAGAGAACGTGAAAATCTCAAAAGTGGACCCAAATGATATAAAATCATTTTAGAAAAAGAACATTGCATTTAAGATGATAGATGTGTGACATATCTCTAATTCTCATCTTAATATATGGAAAAGCTCATTTTCCTACTTTGAATCAAAGAGATATCCATGAAATAATGCAAAGGTTTGGCCAACCAAATCTGTTCTTTGTAGATACGATTGATGCCACGAAGGAAATTGATCTTGGGATTGATACTTCCTTTACCTGGTTTCAAACTATGCTTTTGCAAAATGTCTTTTTGTTTCTTCTCTTTGAGGATGAGAGAAAACCTATCTTAAATTATGAACCTTTCCAGTTTCTAGCTCTTAGTTTCATTATTGAGATTTATTGGGAAATACAAGTACACAAGCTAGAACAATATTGGACAATTCCTCATAATTTTGAGGATGGTATTAACCTTATGGTCCATTAAAGGACTATATTGGTAGTCAAGTTGAGAAACTAATCACATCACAAGGAGTATCAATGTCTAGGAATTACAAATCTCCAAGGTTGATCTGGGATCCAAGTCATAGAAAAATGATTTAGTTTGAAAAACTAAGAGTTGAACCAACATTGCTTGACGACAAGCAATCTTTGGGAAGGGAAGACTATAATGCCTCATTTCAAAATAAGCCAATTTACATTTTGATAAATTTGCTCAATAACCTGAAACATGGCATGTTCATATTTATAAGACATTCACTCAAGACAAGGTAATTTTCTAATACATAAACTAGTCTCAAGGAAGGTAATTAAAGGGGATTAAAAATAGTGCCTAAACTAACATATCTGCGATTAGGTTTAAAGAACGATTAAATTAAAATTAAAAGTATAGCTTATTAGAAGTCATAGGGTGTATGAAGGGTTGTGTCTCATGAAGAAATAAGATATATAAGAGAGATCATTTAATGAGAAGAGTAGATTAATCTATTAGGAATAAATATTATGTGACTTTGCAAGTAAACATTACAACCAAAGAGGACAAAAACTGTCTAAGAAAAATCAAGAGATTTAAGGATAAAAACTCTTAATTTCTCCTATCAAGTTATTGAATGAAAACCATTAATTCCTCCTATCAAGTTATTGGACGAAAACCCAGAAATTGTCTAGATATCAAGGACAAACATTTAAGGAAAAATAGTTGCAATTGGAAGAAGAAACATAGTAGGAAATCAAGATAAGATTATTTTTAGAATTATGCCAAAGTGAAAAAATATGAATATTATAAAAAACTCATGATTTTGATTAAGTTATATTTATAAATACAAATGCAATTATCATTTTACAATTAGAAATATTGTTTAAGGAAAAAATAAGAAATGTTCAAGAAAGTGGCATTACATTGTTTTACTTCCATTCTCTCTTTCCTATGCTTTTTTTTGTTTCAAGTTTAATTTGTCACATTTTTGTCCTTTTAATTCTTTTCATTTGCTTTAGTTTCCCTTTTGTCGATTATGATTTCGTTGGCTTTCTTGAGTATTTTCCTTCTTATCCACTTCTAATAATTTGACATTAGCACGACTTTATTCTTTTCTTTCCTTTCTCATCCATCTCATCTAGCTCCTAGGTTCTTGTGCCTCTTTTCCCTCAATCTATTTAGTCATTTTTGGTTTGCTAAAATTCTCACATTTCTCCTCTTTCTTTCATACCTTGATGATGGATCATTGAGTTTGATCCAAAACATTGGTAATAAAATCTACATGGTAAAATCTAGGAAAAACATTTTCTAATTAAATATGCAACCAAGTAAGCTTAGTATTATAGTTAAAAAAAGGATTGGAATCTATACTTTGAATTTCAAATATCCATTTTTCTACACTACATTTAGCCCCCACTTTAGTGAGAGGATGAACTTGCTTCAAAATCACACTAGAGTAGCCAACCATGCAATCAAGAGGGGTTCCAATGCACAAACACTAGTAAGATAGGATGAGAATAATCAAGAGGGTGGGCATGCCCCCAGGATCAAGATCCTACGAAAAACCAACATAGGCACAAATGAACATGCTTGTGGATGATATATGAAGCCATAACCAGATCACAAACATACACCATCAAAGACAAGAACAAAGGCAAAAGAAAAAGGAAAAAGGAAAACTACAACAGATCAAACTTCAACTGGCCATCCAACATGGTGGACCAATTCTAGGCTGTTTGTCCAAAAAGGGTTTACAAGTGGAGCACACTGTCCACTATGAAAACAAAACACACTCTCACTAGGTGAGCCCCAAGGGACCATATCAAAGCCATACCTCTATGACTTAAATAAGGTACAAAAATGCATGCTCACAAGCGCTAGTGAAGCTATTTGTTCACTAGGTGAGCCCTAGGGGACCATATCAAAGCCATACCTCCATGAATTTAATAAGGTAAAAAAATGCATGCTCATAAGGGCTAGTGAAACTAGTTGTTCACTAGGTGAGCCCTAGGAAGTCCATATCAAAGCCATACCTCCATGACTTTAATAAGGACAAAAGGAAAATGCAACAAGAAAGAGGGATGTTCAAAGGGATTTTGCTTAGTTAATGCGAGGTTTCACTCTTAGGGGACATCGTGCTTAACATCTCCAAGAGATGATAGATACAAGGTCTCATCCTAGGGAACATCATACCCAATGCTTCCAAGAGAGAACAAGCACAAAATGTCTCATCTTGTTTCCAAGAGAGGACAAGTGCATGGTCTCATCCTAGGGAACATTGTATTTAATGTTTCCAAGAGAGGACAAGGAAATATCATGTTCTCAGAGGAAGTCAAACCTGAAGACACCCCCAAGAGGAAAAACACATCGCATAAAGAAAGAAAATCACATCAAGGAACATAAAAATAAAAATTGCAAATGAAATAATGCTAAAATAATGTCAATGTATGCCCCCACTTTAAAGAAATTTCTAACACCATGTTGTGAGAAATTACTTTAAAGTAACCAAAAGATGAAAAAGGAAAAGAGGGTTGCCACCAGAAACATATAAGGGATCTATGGATTTAAGGTCATTATTTGTCTTTGCTACAATAATATTAGAGAGCTTAGAACTATCATCATTCCCCAAATACATGTATAGAACTGGAAGAATGACACAAAGAGAGCGAAAACAAAGAAAATCCTTTTGGGTCAACATGGAAGAGACATAGGGTGTCTTGATGCCTTGCGTCATTCCCAAAAGGAAAACACAAGACAAAAAATGAAATGAAAGAAAAGATAAAAGATCAATGAAAGGGAAAAAGTATACAACATATAGCAAAATGAAGGTACAAATAGAGGAATGCACATAGAGAGAGAAACATCAAATAGAACATCACGGGGGATCACGTTACACACATGCAAGCAAACAAGAAATAAAATGCAAAAGACTAGTAAGGCACATGCGAGTCAACCTAAAGCAAGTCATCCACCTCCCAATCTCATTCTGTATAAGCAGATGGTAGATAACAAACCTAAGGGACAACAACAAATGCCTTAATAGGACAAGGCCATCTACTTCTTATCCCCACTAAGTGCAAGACAAGAATGGGCCGAGGTAGGTGATGGGAAGGGTCATGTAATAGTGAGAATAGAGTATTCTACAACTATTACATGACAAGATAGAAGAAAATGATAATTTATGCTATCACTTGATGGCAATCATTGCCATCGAAGTGAAAGTTTTGCAATATTAACTTGAATGCACGACACTCATCGGTACTATGTCTGAGAGTTCGATGATATGCACAATGTGGGACTTTTGCATCTTTAGGATAAAACACTAGTCTATTCATAGGTGGTAATGTTATGAATCCTTTGTTGAGAAGTAGGTGTAGTTTTCTTTCACTTTCAAGTGGTGGACAAAGAGGTTGTAGCTTTTGTAATTTATAAGGTCTTTTGTGTTTGCTAGATTCACCAATTTCTCTAGTTGGAGGAGGAGGAGGACCTAAGGTGATCCTATCATCCTTGTCATTGGTGGACAAAGAGGTTGTAGATATCCACAATGTGGGACTTTTGTATCTTTAGGATAAAACACTAGTCTATTCATAGGTGGTAATGTTATGAATCCTTTGTTGAGAAGTAGTTGTAGTTTTCTTTCACTTTCAAGTGGTGGACAAAGAGGTTGTAGCTTTTGTAATTTATAAGGTCTTTTGTGTTTGCTAGATTCACTAATTTCTCTAGTTGAAGGAGGAGGAGGACCTAAGGTGATCCTATCATCCTTGTCATTGTTATGTGTCATTGGTTTTTTTTAGAAGAAGGACATTCATATCAGGGGAGGATCAAAGATCACTGTACCATCGCTACAAATTCTTAGGTATTCTCAAGGAGGTTGTGTAATGTGAGGGGGATCTTGATATCCTAACCTTATTGTGTTTTTATTGGTTGATAGATGTTCTAGGACTTGGTGAATATTATGTTCATTTGTTGTATCGCATCCTTGTTTGCTTAAGATTGTGAATCCTTTTCCATATGTTTCTTCTAGGTCAAGATTGGAGTGTTTGTTATTTGGTTATCATAAAATGGTTGAGTGTTTGCTTGTTTAGAGGAACTAGGTTCACCTGTTGTAGGGAACTTAGGTTCAATTTTTGCTTTGGTTTCAGGATGTAAGTAACCAAACATCTCAAGAGGTGGTATTGTGGGAGGATCTGGTTGTTTCATTGATGGATAGAAGGATGCATTAGCTTCAAGATTATCAAGACAATCATTTAGGAACTTATTCATGCTATCATCATTTTCTCCAATGATGTCAACATCACGAGGACATGCATTAGGAGTTGAGTGAGCATGAGTGAGTTCAATTTCATTAGTGTCATTACCAAAAGCACAATTTGACACATCTACCAAAGATTTCAAGGACATCCACAACTTTCCAAAGCACATATCCATGATGCAAGATTGAACAAATGCACATGAAATGAAAGAAATTGAGATAACAACAATTCTAGAAATTGAAACAGAAAATTGAAGGCAGCCCACAGAAACACAGAAAAGCAATTTGAAACCCTGAAAACTAGAGAGTCAAATTCAACAAGGACTAAGATGCCAGGAAGGGCGTCTTGGTCCTCCTGGTGATATTTTGAAGTTCCAAGGAGTGAAATAGACAATAAACAACAGAGAGAGACTTCTAAGGTAGAAACCTTGAGAGGGACAAAGACACAAGGAAGGGCATTCTAGTCCTAGCAGAGGTTTTTTTCAAAAAAATAGTAAATTTTGGATTGTCTACAGTGTTTGTAGATTGCCTATTCAAGATGCTAATATTTAGAAGCAAAAAAATGTGCAAATGAGTGCAATAAAAAGTAACTAGGAACAAGCAATTGAATACAATATTAAAAATGCAATTTTTTTTTTTCAATTTTGAATGCAATAAGAATGTTTCTAAATGCAATTAAGATGATGAACAATGCACCTTTCATTTTTTTTGTGAATGTAATGAAATGATGAAAGTAAGTAAAAATGCAACCTATATGCACTTTCACTAATGCAAATATAGGAAACCCTAAATGCAATTTCACTAAATATGCAAAACCCTAGATGCACCTTCACTAATGCAAGATGCAATGAAAGAATGAAAGTAACCTAGATCTATAACTTTAATAAATTCCAAATTAGAAGATGAATGCTCAAGAATTCAGGTTCACCAAAATGATTGAAGGGGAAAATGGACATACAATGTCACTCTTTCTCCAACTAATCACTCAAGGATGTCCTAGGGGCCCTAATTGGATTGAATAACAACCTCACAAGGTGAGTCAATTCTCAATGAGGAGGACCTAGGAGGGGGCTTTTTTCAAGCTTTAAAGGGGTTCACCACCAAGAAAATGCTTGGAAAAGACATATGAACATTCAACCTACAAAACCTAGTTATGCAAGCTAAATGAGAGATGCAAATAATGGAATTATGCAATAGGGAGTTAGGATGTGTGTACCTAGGAAATTTGGAGATATGAGGATTTTGAAAAATGCAAAGAAGCTACCAAAAAGTGCTATGGAGGACTAAGATGCCCAAAGTGGCATATTAGTCCTGTTGCTATTTTTCTGGGTAGATGCGGAGTCTTCGAATGTCAGAAACTGGATCTAAAGGAATCTCTAAAAATATGCTCGGGAGGACTAAGACGCCCAAGGTTGTGTATTAGTTCCGTTCTGAATTTTTGAAAACTCTGAATGTGATCTTGAGCTCCAAGGTCTGCACTTGCTTCCTTTCTGATCTCAGGTTCTTAAACTTTTGGATTCGTCCTGTAGGTGAGTTTTCGTGAAGATGACAAATTTGCAATGCAACTTTGTAACTTTTACAACTTTTCACTCCAAATGATCTTCAAGACTTCAACCTAAGTCTACAATCACAAATATGCAAGATGGGAAAAACTTGTTGTTTGTTAGTGAATGGGGGTTTGCCTTGGTCAAACCCCTTGTTGGTAATTAAACCTTGAAATGAAATAGAAATAATGAAGAAAATGGTGAATGAACAACAAGCAATTCTACAACTCACCAAACCCTTGTAATAAGGTCTACAAACTTGTGTGAAATGGCTGCAATGGATATGGATCTTGAACCAAAGATATGATCTTGAATTGTTTGCTTGAATCAAAACCCTACATCACAAATGTTAGCACAACAACACACATGATGCAAGAAGATCTTTGATATGATGCTTGAATCTTGATGATGGCTCCAAATGCTTGATAGAATTCTCTTAAATGTTTGAATACTTGAATGCTTGTATGCTTAGATTGCTTGTTAGCTTTTTGGGGAAAAAATGAGAGAAGGAACCTTGTATTTATACTTATGCTTAATATCCTGAAATTACATCACACCAAGCCAACATATGAATTCATTAAATAAAGGAGGCTAAATCCTACCAGAATTTGAAATTAAATCCCGAAAATGACTCAAGGAGGACTAAGACGCCCTAGGTGGCATCTTAGTCCCAAGTCCTAAAAACTTGGGGCACAGACACCAAAAAGGGGCCCAATTAGGATGCCTCAAAATTAGGGTCCTGGGACCTTTAAGGGACAAAGACACCCTAGGTGGCATTTTAGTCCTGACCAAAAATCAGGGACACTCCGATGAAATCATTAAATTATCATTTATGCATTGGAGAATGTTGGGATTAGCCAGAAAAAGATGTAATTCATAGGGCTTGTGG
Source organism: Sequoia sempervirens (assembly GCA_007258455.2). Taxonomy (NCBI): domain Eukaryota; kingdom Viridiplantae; phylum Streptophyta; class Pinopsida; order Cupressales; family Cupressaceae; genus Sequoia; species Sequoia sempervirens. Next base: position 47,239 of record VDFB02272062.1, on the reverse strand, counting down.
ACACAAAATAGGACCAATTAAGCCATAAATGAGGATAAATAAAGCAAGGCAGGCCCAAACAAGTGTGAAAATGCAAGGGCATGCATTTTACTATGCTACAGGAAGGTAATTAAAGGAGATTAAAAATAGTGCCTAAACTAAGATATATGTGATTAGGTTTAAAGAATGATTAAATTAAAATTAAAAGTATAGCTTATTAGAAGTCATAGGGCTTACGAAGGGTTGAGTCTCATGAAGAAATAAGATATATAAGAGAGATCATTGAATGAGAAGAGGAGATTAATCAATTAGGAAGAGATATTATGTGACTTTGCAAGTAAAAATTACAACCAAAGAGGAAAAAAACCGTCCAAGGAAAATTAAGAGATTTAAGGATGAAAACCCTTAATTTATCTTATCAAGTTATTGGATGAAAATTATTAATTTCTCCTATCAATTTATTGGGCGAAAACCCAAAACTTGTCTAGATATCAAGGACAAACATTTAAGGAAAACTAGTTGCAATTGGAAGAAGAAACATAGCAGAAAATCAAGATAAGATAATTTTTAGAATTATGTCAAAGTGAAAAAATCTGAATATTATAAAAAAAATTCATGATTTTGATTAAGTTATATTTATAAATACAAATGCAATTATCATTTTACAATTAGAAATATTGTTTTAAGAAAAAAATAAGAAATGTTCTAGAAAGTGGCATTACATTGTTTTACTTCCATTCTCTCTTTCCTATGCTTTTTTTTGTTTCAAGGTTAATTTGTTGCATTTTTGTCCTTTTAATTCTTTTCATTTGCTTCAGTTTCCCTTTTGTCCATTATGATTTTGTTGGCTTTCTTGAGTATTTTCCTTCTTATCCACTTCTAATAATTTGACATTAGCACGACTTTATTCTTTTCTTTCCTTTCTCATCCATCTCATCTAGCTCCTAGGTTCTTGTACCAATTTGTCTTGTGCCTCTTTTCCCTCCATCTATTTAGTCATTTTTGGTCTGCTAAAATCCTCATGTTTCTCCTCTTTCTTTCATACCCTGATGATGGATCATGGAGTTTGATCTAAAACATTGGTAATAAAATCTACATGATCAAATCTAGAAAAAACATTTACTAATTCAATTTGGACTGTGGAAATATCGTGATTTTAATGTCTAAATATGCAACCAAGCAATAATATTAATCATGAATTTTTAATCATGCATACAATTAAAAAATAAGAATTTTAAAATAAATAAACAAATGACTATATTATCTTTTATAATTATTTCTATAATTGAATTTTTATATATAAAAAGATAAAAATAAAAATAGAATTATAGAACAATGAATAACAATAATTACTCTTAAAAGTTCATGTAAAAAAAATAATAATTAAATTTATGATTACAACTAAATATAATATAAGCTTCAAAATTGATAAAATTAAAATTAAAAAATATTCGAAATAATCTTTAAGTTTGAAAACTTTCTTTAAAAAAAATCATTTATATTCAATCTTAAAAAGCTCTAAAGAGTGTGTTTCTCCCAAACAACTATAGATCTTCCACATTTATTAAATAGGCGACACAAAAACACCATTTTATTCAATCTCAGGAAATAGATGGAAAATCTCCATTTGTTGTTCGTCTGAAAGGCTCCAAGTTATAGCCTAAATCTGATATCTGTATGGTCGTATTTGCACAGTATTTAGACCTGTATCAATGAAAGGGGAGATTTTAAAACAAAACATTTTCGTCACGAGAAATTTGCTTGACATGCATAATCAACCGTCAAATTTATACCATAAGAAATTATCTGTTCATGTCAACGGCTTTCATTTTTTGTGGGTGAATATTATTTAGGCTAAAGATTTTTCGACACAAGGTAATAATAGCGGAGACAGGTTTTTCTCTCACGTTTTTGTTTCCTTCCATTCTCTTTCCCAAATCTAAATCAGCGCAAGAAAATCTCTAATCTATTATCTATGATACATATCATCTCCAATACACCTTATATAATAGCGAGCTACTGTAACGAAAGCTGCCTGGTATGAGCTTTTGGTGAGAGTTAGAAGTAGATAATGAGGCCCACCTGGGACTGGAGAAATGAAAGAGCTTGTTGGCGTGAGAAAAGATAATGACACCCATTTGAGCGTCGCACAACACACAGAGCTCCTGCACCTTCTTTGTCAATTTAGCTCGCCATATGTAAACATTACAACCTTATTCTTTTTGTCCTGAATTTTCTTCAATTTGATCCTTCTTCGCCCATTCTGTAGGGGCATGGTCATTCAAAATATATTCAGGTAAACAGGGAACATGGAATGTGATCTGGGACATTGCACAGTGTTCTACACGGATGCTAGGGATGTGCATGAGCTTTCTTGCAAAGGCCGACACATAGCCCTAAACAAGTTAAGTGGAGTAGTTTGGTTTTGCATTGAGATGACTCTAGGGTGATTCCGGAGTCTCGAACTAAAGAAGCGAAGTAATTCGATGTTGCATGGGATGACTTCATGTGTGAGTTGTCTACAACGATAAAGGTGCTTGTCGAGTTGGGTGAGCCCAAGATAATGATGCTCTTGGGGAAGCTATATGGGATATTTGTTAAGTTGGAAGGGTGCTTGCGACAGTTGGTTGTTGTGAAGGGCACACACTCAAGGTTGTCTAAATGCAAAGGATGCTAGAAGAGGTTCATGGCCTCTAGTCTCGTGGAATTTGAAGCGACTTTGTTGGACAGGGTTTCACAAGAGCTCGCAAATATTCAAAGAGTTCAAGTCAAGTGGCAAGTCCATTATGCGTAGTAAAGAGACTAAGAGGTATGGACTCTTAGTACTCAAAGCAAAAGTGGGGCCTACAAAACTAGGTTATGGTTTCGGTGGTATTCAAGTGTGATGCAAGAGTGGGGTCTTGAGCTACAAGGGAGATTGGAGCTTTGCAATTGAGTATTAGGGGCACAAGTTAGTAGGTCTAGTGCATTCTATACAATTTCGTGAGTGTATTGGTTGGATGTTAGGGGAACATTTAAGATAAAGGTGTAGTTCAGTTCACTTAAATAACTCAATCCACAAGGCAATATCAATAATATGTCCAATGTTACGTAGGGAAGTGGTCTAGTTGGTACAAAATTGTTGGAGGGCCAAAGTAAGAGCTTTGGAGAGGCGAAGATTAACACCAAAGTCATGGAAGACAATTGTAGTATTTGAGTTATGGAGGGGTAAGTGTGTGTCAAAGCTATGACTTGACATCAGATTGAAAATTGGGATATAAGTTGAGATTTGGTTGTTGAGTTGGGGCTTGGTTGAATAGTAGGGATTTCACTAAGGGCACTTGAAATCATGAAAAAGTATGATGATGCATTTGGCCTTCATAACAAGTGGTGCTTGTCTCAAGATCCATTAGGGATGGATTGAGAATCAAAAAAGAAGTGGTGGGAAATAATATTGTAAATCAAATGAATTGGGATTTGCCACTCATGAGTTTTGGAAGATGAGAGTAGGACTCTCATAAGTCGGTGAATTGGAGCACTAGGATCTCATTGGAAACATAATGGAAGGTTTGATCTCCATTAATTGAAATGTTGCCATTAGAAGGAGCCTTCTCTTATGAGGTAACAAGTGTTGAGGCCTTCGAAGGTATGATCTAGAGGTGAGTAGTTATGGGACCACTACTAGATTCGAACTAGGTTCTAAGATGCCAAGGGTATCTTGGAGGACTAGAAGAGATAAAGTTTAGGGAACTTAGTAAGGTAAGCATTAACACAAAAGAAAGTCCATTTGAGTAAGATGAGGTTAGGTGAGTCAGTCTTGGGCACCAAATTAATATTACAATATGGAGAATGTAATCTATAATATTGGGATGGCATATCAGAATATTCCTAAGCAATTTTTTTGAGGAAAATCATTAAGTAAAGTGGTTGCATCTTCTTGTTCATCATCATCAAGGCACTTCCCAATCTTAATAAATTTATTTTTTTCATTAATGTCCATTAGCACATCAATTATATCTCCTAAAGGGAGTTCATTGGATTTGGGACATTTAGATGCAGAAAACTCTTCAGTGATATCACTGGCTTCTTGCTCAGTAACATTCAAAGCATGGTTAATGTGTTTCATGTAAGTAAGCGAGTATTGAGTATCATAAATGGAAAACATTTGTTTCAAAGCCTCATCACAATCAACATACGTCCATGAAGGCAGTAAGGTTCTATCAAGCAAATCAAGATTTTTGATTGTGATTTTGTGTTGCGGTTGACATGTTATAACGTTAATGTTTAAAAATGGTCGTTAAGTAGCTTTGGTCATTTTAGAAAAAGAATATCCCAATCCAATTTTTGTGTCTTGCGTATTAGGTTTAGTAGGGACACAAATACCTTGTTCATGTTTTCCATGCCCTTTTCTAGTATAGCCTAGTTGTTTCACAAATTTATAGCCTTTTACATAAAGCCTTTCCATTTCGCGTGGGGTAGGCGGGGATTGGTAATCTATCTCATCAAAATTGCTTGTGTATGTTGCATTGTCATCCATATTGTAGGAGATAGATGTTTGAGACGATTGTTCAGAATTTTGAGTGGACATAATTGTTGGTTCTTGTTTCTCATCTTTCTTTTGTGTGAGTATGTATTTGCCCATAAACGAGGGTGTGAATTCTAAGGATCCCCAATCATCACTAGATAATTTAGATACCATCTTTGTATCATTATGCTCAATTTCAAGAGGGTCTATGTTAGAGGTTGGGATTAGTGTTTTCAAAGGACTGGCAACCCCTTGTTCAAGGTGCAAGCAACTTTCAAGTTCGGGATCTATTTCAAATTGATAGATGCAATTGTTATAGACATATTTCATGAGACAATGAAGGGTTGAAGGAACTACATTCATCTCATGAATCCATGGTCGGCCTAAAAGAAGATTATATGAAAGATCGTAAGGCATGAAATGGATAGGAGTTTGCAAAGTAGCCACCCCAACCATAATAGGTAAAGTAATTATCCCAAGCGGTTGCTTTGTTGTAATATCAAATCCTTGAATAGAGACAAAATCAAGTATTATTTGTGACTTATCAACTTTTAATCAATCAAGGAGACTCACACTACACACATTAAGGGAAAAAACATTGTCTATGAGTGTGTTTGATACCTATGCGATTGAATCAAGCAATTATCATAAAGGCATCATGTTGTTTACGCAACTCCAAAGGAGGGAGCTGATGTTGGTGGAAAGTAATGTGAATATTTTTTTTGGATGAGGGTTGTCACATCATTCAGAGTGGTACCAGGAGGAATTGTGACTTTTTTTAGAGCAATTTGAAGAATGTTGTTATAGTTTGGTGAGGTTTGAAGTAAATCCCAAAGGGAAATTTTGATAGGAGTATCCTTTAATTGCTCAAAAAGATCATAGTCCTTTGTGTGTGGACTATAACAAGGAGCACTAGGCGAATTTGGTAGAGGTAATGAAGGTGGAGGTGGTTGTGGTAGGTGTGGGTTGTTTTAGGTGTCATATGTATGAGAAATAGTATCGTTACTAGACTACTATGATACATTGGTGTTAGGTGGGTAAAGGGTGTACTGGGGTCGGTTAGAGGGGTGAAGTTTATGTCAGGGTGGGTAAGGGATAAGTTTAGGTTGAATTACATTCACGTCTTTGATGTTAGAGGTCTCACAACAAACCAAAGAAGATGAGTTGGATGAGATGAAGTCTTGAAGAGACTCATCTAGCAGATGCAAATCATCACTACTAAAAGGTTTGAGGGGTAAATGATCATCAATTTGTTTAGGATGGTCAAGAAAAGAACTAGAGGTGTTAATGGCTGTTACCGTGAGTTGGTCACCACAAACCTTACTGGATGGCTTATGCGAGATGAAGTCTTGGAAGGCTTCATCTAACAAATCAAAGTCATCATTATCAAAAGGTTTGAGGGGGAGTTTATCATTAAGGGGTTTAGGTTTCTCATTGGAAGCACTATAGGATGAAGTGAGTGAGACGAAGTCCTGAAGGACCTCATCTAACTTATCAACATCATCACTACTAAGAGGATTAGATGAGATGTTCCTAACTTGAATCATGTGTTTGAAGGGATTTTTTGTTGTTTCATTTCTGGTGCCGTTATGTATCGAGGAATCTAATCTAAAAGAACTAGTAATAAAAACAGAAAAGGAAATTTTCAAAGATCTAAAACTATCCATGAATGCCATGAAAAGAAATGAACTTTATGCTAATAAAACATAAATAACTGAACTGTAACATAATGATAATGAAATAAAATAGAAAGATGCAATGTAGGAAATTGAAATCTGGAAATGCTGATGCAAAATTGTAGAGGGACTGATTCACCCTAGGTGGTGAATGAGTCCCAGGAGATGACTTTTTTAAAATTTTTCTGATGTTTTTAGTTTTTAGTTTTCGTTTTCTAATGAATTTGATCTAAATGGACTGGGAACTAATGCTGAAAATGAAAATTTCAAAAATCTAATGCTATCCATAATTGCCATGAATGTAAATAATGCTTTTGCTAATGATTTAAATGTAATAGAAGCTATGCAAATTTAAAATGCAATGTAAAGACCTAGGATGAAATGCAATTATTCAGATTTCAAACAAGGTAATTTATGGATTACATTATGCAATGATCTAAAAATGAAATGTTGTGAATGCAAATTTGAAATTAAACAATGCATGAAATGGACCAATTTAAGTTAGATTTAGTGAAATGCATGTAATAGAAACTTTACCAACTAAAACAAATAGTTAATGGCAATGAATAGAAGTGCAAAAACAATGTTTTTAGTGCTGTAAAAGGCAGTTTCAGGGGTGTAAAGTGACTAATTCGCCCAAGGTGGCGAATGAGTCCCAATGGGTATTTTTTTCAAAATTTTTAAAATTTTTCAATTATTTTTTATACTTTTTATGTTGTATGATATGTATCCTAAGTGTAAATGCAATTTTTAAATGACTTTCAATGATTTCAGATGCAAGAATGCAACCTATATGCACTTTCACTAACACAATTTTTTTGAAACACTAGAATGCAAATTAACTAATGCAAATCCTAATGCAAGCTAATTCTACAATGATGATGGACTCCAAATCAGAAAGAAGGTATTTGAAATGTAGGTTCATCAAACTGCGAACAATGGAAATGGAATGCACAACTTCCTTACTTGCACCAAAAAGGGAATGGAGGAAGAGGGATACGATTTGACAATGTTCACACTCAAGAACAAAACCTTAAGATTCCAATGCAAAGGAGATTGAAACTTGTCAAAGGGGATTGTCCTCAAGGCTAGAAATTGATAAAAGAGATTAACTACTAATGCAAAACTTAGAAAATGCAAGATTTTTTTAAAATACAGTGTGATATGCAAAATAACCTAGAAAACGACTTAGAAATGCAAATAAAGCAAAATACAAAGCTATAAAATAGAAAGAGTGCACCTGGAAATGTATTTGAGACTAGAAACAACTCTGAAATTTTAGAAATGCCGATTTTTAAGCTTGGTGGGACTCATTCACCATTCTAGGTGAATCAGTCCCAGTTCTAGAAAACTATACTGGAGCAAGTTTCGGCCAAATGGGTATCCAAATCCACATAAATTTTTGAAAAAAGGCTACAGTGGGACTCATTCGCCACTAATGGCGAATGAGTCCACTTTGAATTTTTTGAAAACTTGAAAGTGGAATCATAAACTCTCGGTTTGCTCTTTCTATTCCTCAAGGTGTCCAGATCCAAAACCAACTCATTTTCAGCACTATGACATTTTGAGAATATTTTGACCTTACCAATAGGGAGATGACTTCAACAAGTTTGCAACTTATTCTTCAATGATCTCCAAGCCTTCAAAGCACCTAGATCTATAACCACACTAAAAAAGAGAGAAAATGTTGATTGTTAGGGGATAGGGGTTTGCCTTGGTCAAACCCCTTTTAGGTAATTAAACCAAATGAAGAAATAAGATGAAGCATGAACATGAAATAATGGAATTAGAACCTTGCCATGATGATGGATCTTGAATTGCTGCAACAATGGATGAAGAATATTCCCTTGAATGCCTTAGAAGTGATCTTGAATGCTCTCTAAATGACCTAACCCTAGCTTGCTTGACTTGACAACATGAATACCTTATGATACTTTGATGAAATGAGGGTTTGGAGGATTATTTATATAGGTAACCCACTCAAATGCCCATTAATTTGATCCTTAAGGCCGACATTAAAGAAAATTAAACTTAAAACCTATTTTTTCTTGCTAAAATCCCAAAAATAGCGCAAATGAGACTCATTCGCCATCCTGGGTGAATGAGTCCCACCTAGATGGGACTCATTTACTCAAAGTGGTGAATGGGTCCCATAGGGTCTCTTTTACCAGTTGGGATGTTAGGGAATAAAGAGATTAACTTTATATATTGATTTAGTCAGGTTTTTTATCAGAATAAGCCTTGGGATGCATAATATGGGGTCATAGGAGCCTATTAATGATGATATAAAGGGTGATTAGGGCTACAAACATAGTTAATGTGAAAGTATGGTTAAATACACTCTACAACATTAAAATGAGGTCCACATTGCATAGAGAGGCACAAGATCCAATGTGAATGTGTAAAACATATTACAACACTAGATTAAAACTAAGTTTAATTTACAAGCCTTCTAGATTAATGTGAGAATGAAATTAAATACATTTTATAACATTGAATTAAGGGAAAGAAACGTCCATTAGACTTAGATGCTTAATAAAAGTCTAGAAAAGTGTGAAAGTCATTTAGAACACTTTACAACACCTTTACAAGACATTGATAAATGCATTTTATTCATTTTGCAAGGGCCCAAGACCTAATGTGAATGTGTTATCCACATTACAACATTAAATCAAGTCAATATTAAGCCAAAATCACAAGGAGGACCCAAACGAGGCATAAAAAGTAGAAAGCTTACTTTTTTGGTGTCCACCGTTATAAAATGATAATTAATTAATTAATGCATATATTATTTTATAATAAATACATAATTTAGATATTATTGTATAGCTTTCTAATTTTTATATTATCTCTCTAATTATTATCTTATAATCTTATATTGTCATAGATTATAAGATAATATATTTGCATCTATATTTGATACTTTCATAGATTATTTTTTTGTGTATCAAATTATTATCATATTTTCTTTATAGTTTTCTTTTATCTTTTGAGTCATTTACTATTATGTAAATAATTTGTTAGCTAATAGTATATGTTTAATTGTTGCAAAATTGTTTCCTTGTTTATAATGTCCGATTTGAAAATAAGTCAATTTATATTTTGAGAAATATGCTTAGCAATCTAAAACATGGCATGTTCAGATTTATAAGACATTCACCCAAGACAAGAATATGATTCACAAATACATAAATTAGTCGCAAGGGAAGTTAACTTTAAAGGAGATTAAAAAATGACATCTAAACTAATATCTCTACGATTGGGTTTAAATTAAATTAAAATTAAAATTATAGTTTATATCAAAAGTCAAAGGATGTATGAAGGGCATGAAGCAATAAGATACATAAGGGAGATAATTTAATGAGAAGAGGAGATCAATAAATTGTAAATAATAATGTGACAAAGAACAAAAACCCCCCATAGAAAATTAAGAGATTTAAGGATGAAAACCATTAATTTCTCCTATCAAGTTATTGGATAAAAACCCATAAATTGTCTAGATATCAAGGACAAACATTTAAGGAAAAATAGCTACAAATTGAAAGAAGAAACATAGCAAGATAAGATTATTTTCATAATTATGTCAAAGTGAAAAAATCTGAATATTATAATAAAATTCACTATTTTTATTAAAAGTTATATTTATAAATATAAATTTAATTATAATTTTAGAATTAGAAATATTGTTTTAAGGAAAAAATGGGAAAAGTTCTAGAAACAGACATTACAATTGGTATGGAAGCTTTCATCTTTCCAGCTTGTGAGGTAAAGCTAAAATGGGTGAGATATTCTAGTAAAAAAGACTTCAATTATTGTACAACATGAGGCCCCTAAATTATTATCCAATATCAAAGTTTTCCAGATCATGCAAAAGCTTGTGATCCCTTTGATGAATACTTGGAGGCACTCGAGTACTAGTTTCCCAACAAAATAGGTCTATATGAGTAAGAAATAAAAATGGCTAACGAGGATATAAAGGAGCAAGATCCAAGAGAATCATTAGTGACAAAAAAGAAGAGTTAGAATTAGAATCATAAGAAATCACTAAACCCATTGAAGAAGAGCCAATATTATGTGTTGAAGATGTGTTAGTAATGGTAGATGATGCACAAGAAACATCCACCCAATTTTTTGGTAGGAAAATAATTGAACCATGTAATAATTAATTATAGTATATGGAAATGATTGGACCATGTGATGTTGTTGTGAAGAATGAATTTTCTTAAATTGACCCCCATGACGAGGAATTGTGAGTTTATGAAGGAAATTCCATGATGAGACACACCAACTATATGGAGGTTGACTAGCAAATATTTGACCTCCCTTGTTCTAAGATCGATGAGTTCATTGATGGGTTAGTTTATAGTCATGAGAAGGATACTTTTGGTTTGCACATGATTGATTTGGGAGAGACCAACTTGAAAACTGGAGAACAATGTGCACATTCACTAGGTTGTCATCCCACCCTACTTGAAGATAAAATATATATAGTCACTATGAGGAGCTTGATGCCTAAAGAAGTGAGAGATATGACCTATAGTGGAGGACATCTAGATTCCTTTACTCATACAAAATTGGATTTGCACAAAGGAGTGACATCTTAGTATTCATAAAAGTCTTACAATTCATCATAACAGAAAGATGCAACATTGTTCTATTATTTTGAATGTTAACAATGACAAATAAGAGTTTGTATTCATTATCTAGGGTCCTTGGTAGAAATAAAATAATAGAATAATTTTGTGATATTTTTAAAAACTCTCTAATTGGATTGGTTAGAGAACGTGGAAATCTCGAAAGTGGACCAAAGGATATAAAATCATTTTAGAAAAAGAACATTGTATTTAAGGTCATAGATGTGTGTCATGTCTCTAATCCTCGTCTTAATATATGGAAAAGCTCACTTTCCTACTTTGAATCAAAGAGATATCCATTAAACAATGCAAAGGTTAGGCCAACCAAATTTGTTCTTTGTAGATACAGTTGATTCCACAAAGTAAATTGATCCTAGGATTGATAATTCCTTTACTTGGTTTCAAACTATGCTTTTGCAAAATGTCTTTTTATTTCTTCTCTTTGACAATGAGAGAAAACCTATCTTAAATTATGAACCTTGCTAGTTTCTAGCTCTTAGTTTCATTATTGAGATTTATTCGGAAATACAAGTACACAAGCTAGAATAATATTGGACAATTCCTCATAATTTTGAGGATGGTATTAACCCTATGGTCCATTAAAGGATTATATAGATTGGTAGTCAAGTTGAGAAACTAATTACATCACAAGGAGTATCAATGTCTAGGAGTTACAAATGTTGAAGGTTGATTTGGGATCCAAGCCATAGAAAAATGATTCAATTTGAAAAACTAAGAGTTGAACCAACATTGCTTGAGGACAAACAATCTTTGGGAAGGGCAGACTATAATGCCTCATTTCAAAATAAGCCAATTTACATTTTGAGAAATTTGTTGAATAACTTGAAACATGGCATGTTCAAATTTATAAGACATTCAATCAAGACAAGAAGGTAATTTGCTAATACATAAACTATTCTCAGGGAAGGTAATTAAAGGAGATTAAAAACACTGCCTAAACTAAGATATTTGCGATTAGGTTTAAAGAATGATTAAATTAAAATTAAAAGTATAGCTTATCAGAAGTCAAAGGGTGTATGAAGGGTTGTGTCTCATGAAGAAATAAGATATATAAGAGAGATCATTTAATTAAAAGAGGAGATTAATCAATTAGGAATAAATATTATGTGACTTTACAAGTAAAAATTACAACCAAAGAGGACAAAAACCATCCAAGGAAAATTAAGAGATTTAAGGATGAAAACCCTTAATTTCTCCTATCAAGTTATTTGAAAAAATCACAGAACTTGTCTAGATATCAAGGACAAACATTTAAGGAAATATAGTTGCAATTAGAAGAAGAAACATAGCAGAAAATCAAGATAAGATTATTTTTAGAGTTATGTCAAAGTGAAAAAATCTGAATATTATAAAAAAATTCAGGATTTTGATTAAGTTATATTTATAAATACAAATGCAATTATATTTTACAATTAGAAATATTGTTTTAAGAGAAAAATAAGAAATGCTCTAGGAATTGATATTACATTGTTTTACTTCCATTCTCTCTTTGTTATGCTTAATTTGTCTCATTTTTGTCCTTTTAATTCTTTTCATTAGCTTTAGTTTCCCTTTTGTCCATTAAAATTTTGTTGGCTTTCTTGAGTATTCTTATCCACTTCTAATAATTTTGACATTAGCGCAACCTTATTCTTTTCTTTCCTTTCTCATCCATCTCATCTAGCTCCTAGGTTCTTGTGCCAATTTGTCTTATGCCTCTTTTCCCTCCATCTATTTAGTCATTTTGGTTTACTAAATTCCTCACATTTATTTTCTCTTGCTTTCATACCTTGATGATGGATCATGGAGTTTGATCCAAAACATTGATTATAAAATCTACATGATCAAATCTAGAAAAAATATTTACTAATTCAATTTGGACTGTGGATGATTTTAATGTCTAAATATGCAACCAAGCAAGTTTAGTATTATAGTTAAAAAGGGATTTAAATCTATACATTGAATTTCAAAAGAAATATTAGTATTTCATTATGTCATTGTTCTTCTAATATTAAAGCTATGTGCTCAATAATATTAATCATGCATACAATTAAAAAACTAAGAATTTTAAAATAAATAAACAAATGACTATATTATCTTTTATAATTATTTCTATAATTGAATTTTTATATATAAGAAAATAAAAATAAAAATAGAATTATAGAACAATGAATAACAATAATTACTCTTAAAAGTTCATGTAAAAAAATAATAATTAAATTTATGATTACAACTAAATATAAGCTTCAAAATTGATAAAATTAAAATTAAAAAATATTCAAAATAATCTTTATGTTTGAAAACTTTCTTTAAAAAAAATCATTTATATTCAATCTTAAAAAGCTCTAAAGAGTGTGTATCTCCCAAACAACTATAGATCTTCCACATTTATTAAATACGCGACACAAAAACACCATTTTATTCAATCTCAGGAAATAGATGGAAAATCTCCACTTGTTGTTCGTCTGAAAGGCTCCAAGTTATAGCCTAAATCTGATAGCTGTATGGCCGTATTTGCACAGTATTTAGACCTGTATCAATGAAAGGGGAGAATTTAAAACAAAACATTTTCGTCACGAGAAATTTGCTTGACATGCATAATCAACCGTCAAATTTATTCCCTAAGAAATTATCTGTTCATGTCAACGGCTTTCATTTTTTGTGGGTGAATATTATTTAGGCTAAAGATCTTTCGACACAAGGCAATAATAGCGGAGACAGGTTTTTCTCTCACGTTTTTGTTTCCTTCCATTCTCTTTCCCAAATCTAAATTGGCGCAAGGAAATCTCTAATCTATTATCTATGATACATATCATCTCCAATACACCTTGTATAATAGCGAGCTACTGTAACGAAAGCTGCCTGGTATGAGCTTTTGGTGAGAGTTAGAAGTAGATAATGAGACCCACCTGGGACTGGAGAAATGAAAGAGCTTGTTGGCGTGAGAAAAGATAATGACGCCCATTTGAGCGTCGCACAACACACAGAGCTCCTGCACCTTCTTTGTCAATTTAGCTCGCCATATGTAAATGTTACAACCTTATTCTTTTTGTCCTGAATTTTCTTCAATTTGATCCTTCTTCGCCCCTTCTGTAGGGGCATGGTCATTCAAACAATATTTAGGTAAACAGGGAACATGGAATGTGATCTGGGACATTGCACAGTGTTCTACACGGATGCTAGGGATGTGCATGAGCTTTCTTGCAAAGGCCGACACATAGTCCTAAACAAGTTAAGTGGAGTAGTTTGGTTTTGCATTGAGATGACTCTAGGGTGATTCCGGAGTCTCGAACTAAAGAAGCGAAGTAATTCGATGTTGCATGGGATGATTTCATGTGTGAGTTGTCTACAATGATAAAGGTGCTTGTTGAGTTGGGTGGGCCCAAGATAATGATGCTCTTGGGGAAGCTATATGGGATATTTGTTAAGTTGGAAGGGTGCTTGCGACAGTTGGTTGTTGTGAAGGGCACACACTCAAGGTTGTCTAAATGCAAAGGATGCTAGAAGAGGTCCATGGCCTCGAGTCTCGTGGAATTTGAAGCGACTTTGTTGGACAGGGTTTCACAAGAGCTCGCAAATATTCAAAGAGTACAAGTGAAGTGGCAAGTCCATTATTCGTAGTAAAGAGACTAAGAGGTATGGACTCTTAGTACGGACTCTTAGTACTCAAAGCAAAAGGGGGGCCTACAAAACTAGGTTATGGTTTCGGTGGTATTCAAGTGTGATGCAAGAGTGGGGTCTTGAGCTACAAGGGAGATTGGAGCTTTGCAATTGAGTATTAGGGGCACAAGCTAGTAGGTCTAGTGCATTCTATACAATTTCGTGTGTGTATTGGTTGGATGTTAGGGGAGCATTTAAGATAAAGGTGTAGTTCAGTTCACTTAAATAACTCAATCCACAAGGCAATATCAATAATATGTCCAATGTTACGTAGGGAAGTAGTCTAGTTGGTACAAAATTGTTGGAGGGCCAAAGTAAGAGCTTTGGAGAGGCGAAGATTAACACCAAAGTCATGGAAGGCAATTGTAGTATTTGAGTTATGGAGGGGTAAGTGTGTGTCAAAGCTATGACTTGACATCAGATTGAAAATTGGGATATAAGTTGAGATTTGGTTGTTGAGTTGGGGCTTGGTTGAATAGTAGGGATTTCACTAAGGGCACTTGAAATCATGAAAAAGTATGATGATGCATTTGGCCTTTATAACAAGTGGTACTTGTCTCAAGATCCATTAGGGATGGATTGAGAATCAAAAAAGAAGTGGGGGGAAATAATATTGTAAATCAAATGAGTTGGGATTTTCTGCTCATGAGTTTTGGAAGATGAGAGTAGGACTCTCATAAGTCAGTGAATTGGAGCACTAGGATCTCATTGGAAACATAATGGAAGGTTTGATCGCCATTAATTGAGATGTTGCCATTAGAAGGAGACTTCTCTTATGAGGTACCAAGTGTTGAGGCCTTTGAAGGTATGATCTAGAGGTGAGTAGTTATGGGACCACTACTAGATTCAAACTAGGTTCTAAGATGCCAAGGGTATCTTGGAGGACTAGAAGAGATAAAGTTTAGGGAACTTAGTAAGGTAAGCATTAACACAAAAGAAAGTCCATTTGATTAAGATGAGGTTAGGTGAGTCAGTCTTGGGCACCAAAGTAATATTACAATATTGAGAATGCAATCTATAATATTGGGAATGCAAAGGATTAGGAATCCACTTACTAGTGTATGTGGGATAAGATGTAGTGTCCATTTAGCCAAGTTCATGGAATTGGGCACCAATCTAGCTTAGGGAGGATCTTGGGTGACCCATGGTAGATAAGAGAGATATAGGTCTAACTTGAGGAGTCTATTTATCCCAAAGATTACAAAGAGGGAATGAGAAGTTCAAATGGAATTGAGGGGAGTGACTACAGTAGTGCTTGAACAATGACAGTACGGTGCTAAGATAACTTAGGGTGTTTGGAATAACATCATGGAGTTTTTTTGATGGGGTGTTATGCAATAAAATTGCACAATGAAAGGGTGTTGATGACCTAGAGGTGATGAATGTGAACTTAGGATGCAACAAGGGATGCTACTGACATCAAATGGTCTAGTGTTGAGGGTGTCACCTATTTTATGTGGGGGAGAGTGTAGGGGATAGTCACAAGAAAATGTCTAGGTAAATAGGGAACACGCAAGTTGTCACATCCTGTTCTCACTTACTCTTAGAGGGCATAATTTTAATATTTAATAAATGATAATTTTTTTGAGTATTTTAAGGTAAAATGAGATGTATTAAATTGATGATATTATGATCAATATGTTATTATAATAGTTCATTATTCATCAATATTATTCAGAATATTCATGCAAACTATTAAATATTTTGACTAATATATGATTGCTTATGATATTTTAGCATGCATATAATTTTAAATGATTGATGAATAGTAGGAGGTAATTGGTCATTATCATAAATCTTATGTAGCTAATACTTTATTTATTATTACTAGTTTGTGATTATAAGAACCTATTGTTGATGTAGACTAACTATTATCTATTAGCATGACGTAAGTGTAGGTTAGATATTTCACACTTGCATGTAGAGGGAGAGCATCATCTTGGAGAGGGCGCTAGATTGTGAAAATGGAGAAGTTGTATATACCTTTTGAGAACCCACAACCTTGTATGAATTTGTAATTTGATAATATGATAATGAGTGTTGTCAAGAATATTGGGTAGGAAGTCATGGTTTCTTTTGAGTGTTTGCATGATTTCTATACCTTAAGAGGTTGTTGCATTCAATTATTTATGTTAGTAAATTATTTATGTGATTTTTAGTACATTAAGGGAGTTAAAAACCATAGTTTCTAGCTTTACTATGCTTATTTGATGAGCTACTTTGGAAAACATATATTTCATTGAAATTTTTAGGTTTTTTTAAGAAAACCTATGAGAAAATATGGGGGATGGGCATTTGGTTTAGCCCTAAGATTGTAGGTTTGTTGTAGCAATAAAGGTCGACCCAAAGGCTAGAAACCCAAATTGTTTTTTGGTATTTTTATGCATTCAATTAATTAGGAGGGATTATTTTGGTTTTTATTGAAATATTGAAGGAAACGGTTAGCCATGGAGCCCATGAGGGTGTGATAGCCACTTGGGAAGAAGGGGATTTTGGATTTCTTTCTTTTAGGGAGAAAATAAAAAAAGGGAAGGAGGTGCATCTTGGGCAGCTTGGGTGAACTAGAAGAGTAAAGAAACAAAGAGAAGTCATAAAGATTGTTAGAGAGTTATTTCGAGCCATTTTTTATGAGTATGTGAATTTCTTAAGGTTTCAATTACTATATGTTTAATATGTTGGAGATTTTATCAAGTAATACCATCCATGACTATATTTCACATATATATTGTATAAACAAAATTTTCATATGTCAATGTGTGTATATTATATGCTTGGGTGTTTTCAAACAATAATGGGTTGATTATAAGTAGATATGAGTTGACTTTTTCTAGATATTCAAATGTTTTTAATAACAAATAAACTTCTTAACATATAGAAGTTGGAACATTGCATTCCAAGTGTTTGTCAAAATGCCTGAATGGCCTAAGCATAAATAATGAGATAAATTGATTTATCTTTATCCTTGATATAATTATATATAAAATATATGTTTTATAATCATTTAACCAATTTTATATGGATTTACAAATTTTAAAACTATTTTTAGCCAATTTGAATAGAATTGTATATAAAGATTATTAAATTCATTTTATCCAATTTAATTATGGCTATACATAGAGGGTTTTAATCAATTTTCAATTAATTTTAATATGGTTGTACATAAAGATTTTTAAATTTATTTTAGCCAATTTTATTATGGAACTAGAGGTTTTAAATCCATTTTAACTATTATTTCATGGTTGTGCATAGAAATTTGTAAATCTATTCTAGCTGAATGTATTATGGTTAAGTATAGAGGTTGAAATTCATTTATATTGATTGAATGTATGACTGTTCTTGGAGGTTTATATTCATTTAAACCTGTTGTAGAAATGGAAACGTAAAACCCACAAACCAAATAATATTTTAGCACAAGTTAGTTGCAATGAAATAATGAAGAAAATGAAATGGAATAATAGAATAATGGACAAGACATACATTTATGGTAAAACCTTGACAATATGTCAAGGAAACATCCACGGGGAAAAGTATTGGTATTCTTATTGCTCAGAGAAATTGATTACAATCTTCACACAAATGCTATTATTTAATTACAATTCATTATGATGATTTTTCCTTCAAGGTAACAAGATATATAGTATAATATCTTCAAGATAACAACCTCTGTCAAACTTAGAAAAAACCATCTTTATTTTATTGTTTTGTTTTTATTGTTTATCTTATTGTTTTATTCCTTTATCTTTTCTAAAGATAAGATTTTGCTTTATTTCTATTTTATTGTTGTCATTATCCAACAATATCCACCTTGACAAGAATTTACCTAATACTTGCCCATGCCCATTATCATCTTTTTTGCAAGCCAAGCAAAGTCAAACTCCACTTCAACTTCCCTAACTGTACTTGTTTTATAAACATATACACACAATTTTCTAGTGTATGAACTTTCTCAAGAGTCACTCCACCTCCATCAATAACCTATCTTACAAAATGGTATTTAATCGCAATATGCTTAGTCCTATTGTGAGAGGCTATATTTTTACTCAAGTGTATAACACTTTGACTATCAAAAAATACAATCACTTTGTCCTGCACTTTTCCAAACTCACCCAATAGACCCTTCAACCAAATTGCTTCTTTGCATGCATGTGAGACAACCATATACTATACCTTAGTAGTAGATAAAGCAACTATTTCTTGAAGCTTTGGCATCCAACATATAGGTCCCCCTGTAAGAGTAAAGATATAACCTGATGTAGATCTCCTCTTTGCCAAATCACTTGCAAAATATAAATCAACATAACCACAAACTCAACCACTACGACCATCAAAGGTGATACAATAATCACTTCTTTCTCTAAGATACTGAAGCAACCATTTCGCTACTACAGAATGCTCTTTACCTAGATTTGTCATGTATCTAGTGACAACACCAACTACATGTGAAATATTTGGTCTTGTACATACCATCACATGCATTAAATTTCCTACTGCATTGGCATATGATACACGAGACATATAATGCTTTTCTTCTTTATTACCATAGTGACAGAAAAAATATCCCTTTTTCCTTAATTTGGGAATGAATTAATAAAATGGACTTAATGGTGCCTTATTTAGGGTGTTGTAAAGTGTATCTTTATACTTTCAAACTAATCTATGGATTTCATTAATGAAATGAGGTTAATTGAGCTTAATTGGCCCCTTAAATTCAAGTCCAAGCCTTATTTATTGCATTTTCGAAAGGATAAAACTCATTAATAATATTACACAACACTTAATTTGGCAAGGTTTGTGTCCTAGGATAGTGACCTAGGACCCATTCACTACCTAGCGAATGGGTCCTCACTAGGTCCTAGGACCCCCTTTTGGCATGTTATTTCACATTCCCTGAAATGGGTCCTAGTAAAGCATGCTAGGACCCATAGTTATGGTGAATGGGTCCTCCTTAACTTAGGACACACCCTTTTGGGTGTGTTTCTAGTGGGATTTTAATAATTTCAAATCCTAGATCTACTGTGAGCTTGTGTTATTTGAATTTTAGGATTAAATCTTAAGTTAACTATAAATATACGGTTATTTTGCATAGTTTCACCTAGCAATTTCAAGTGACCTTAAGCGCATTCAAGTGAGAATTTACAAGAGCATTTCAAGAGCAGTTCAAAGGCATTCAAGGGTAGATTATTGAAGTTTATTGCAGTAATTAAAGGTCATATATCATTATGTCAAATATTTAATGCATCATGAATGTTGTTGAGCTAATGTGTTGATGTATCATTAGCGATCTAATTCAAGCATTGTTTTATATCCAAATTCAATATCAAGATCTACATTCCTTAAAGCCACTTCATGCTAGATTGTTGATATGTACTCCAAGGTTCAATTGAGGATTGGTGAGTATTAGCATTACATTCATCTTTCCTTTATGCATTGTTTCAATTCAAGGTTTAATTACCAAAATGGGGTTTGACCAAGGAAAAACCCTATTCCCTAACAATCAACATTTTTTCTTCTCTCTTGATGTGTGATTGTAGGTTTTAGATTGAAGATCAAGTGGAGAGAAACATTGTCAAAGTTGCAAAGTTGTAAAAATTGTCATCTTTATTCAGAGATCATGAAAACTCAACTACATAATTTATTTTTCACTTTTGGGAGCTGAACACATGGGATCTGGGAGTGCATACATTGAAAAATAGGATCTTAAAACTGATTTTCTAGAACCCTAATAGGGACCCATTCACCATGGGCGAATGAGTCCTAAGTGAGGCCCAAAACATCACATTTTAAAAAAGGTACACATCATTTCAACATCTAAAAACCTTCCTTTTTTATTGCTATATAGTTAGTTTTTTTTTTTACTATTATTTATGTATTTTACCTCTCATAATTTCAAGTGAAACATCTAGTAAAAAATCGGGTGCACCCATTTGATCAATCACATTTGGGTTTACTCTATTTTTCTATGTTTCATTTTGGTGAGCCCAACTTTTTGAACATTGTACTTTTTTGATTTTACGAGTTTTTTTTTTTTATCTTAGATTAGATCTTGCATTCATTTGTATTGAATTGATCTCATTTAGGATGTCTTAGTTTGCATTCAAAGTTTGCATCTCATCTAGGGTTTTAGAATTGCGTTGTTTGCATTTTCTAAATGTACAAAATACAAAAAAATCAGCCATCTTGCATATTATTTAGATCATATAAACTTGCATTTAAAAATTGAACACAAAATTGCATATCAAACTATGTATTGTAATTCATCATTTTGTCACATTTTTAACTTGCATTTCACATTGCATTTATAAAAATCTAAACCTAAAACTTATTGTAGCATACCTGAATATGAAAATCATTAGAAAAGGCTTAAAAATATGTAAAAATCAGTTTCAAAACCCTAAGCTAGGACCCATTCACCTTAGGGGGAATGAGCCCCTAATCAAACCTAAATCTAAATTTCTTGAAATTGTAATCTTTTGTTTTGTGCTTCTATTTCCTACTATTAGATCTTTTTTTCAGTTTCCTAACTTTTTGTTTCATTCATTTCATTAGATCTAGCTTAATTTGGTTCATTTAGTGCATTTTCTAAATTCAAAATTGCATTTACTACATTTCATTTTCAAATTGTTACATAGTGTAATCAGTAAATTGCCTTGTTTAGAATTTGAAAATTGCATTTACACATTTCATTCTAGGTCATTGTATTGCATTTCAAGCCTCTTTCCATTTTAGGTTTGCACACTAAGTTTGTAAAACTTGTATGAGATTTACAACTTTGTGTCATATTAGCAATACTATTGTGAGATGTAGTTCAAGACTCGTTTCATCCCGCGATATACCATTCACCATAGATCTTGGGTTTTCTAACTCTCTTCCTAATATTGTTGATAATCAACACTCTATGGATCATAGTATGCATATGTCATTTCCCATGACTTCACTTCTTACAACCAATGTGCATGATGTTCATTTCTCACAAGATATAAAAAGACTAGATGATGCCCTAGAAAACTTACAAGACTACATGGACGTTAGCATGATTCCCATTTTACAAAATCTAAGGAAACTACTTAAAACTGGAAATAGAACACAAATTTTCAATAGCCTTAGTCGCTTCCCAAAGGAGAACATAAACAAACAAGACAATAATAACATCCATGCCTCAGTCAACTTTATCAGAGCTAAACCTCGTAAGGGCTCAACCAAAATGCCTCTTGATATTGCTTTCTCACAAAAATACATGCTTAAACATGCACCTAATGGTTCTCTTTACATAGACGGTATAATCAATAACAAGCCTACTAATGGGATATTAATTGATCCCATCTGTGGAGAGAATGCGATCTCTAAAGAATTCCCTTTTTTGTATGAACTTTATCAAGATAAATATGAGAAACCAAAAGCATGGATCAAGACACATAATGGTTTTTCTTGTCCTATGATAGGCTCGATAGATCTCCTTTTAAAAGTTGGACCAAAAACATTAAATGTCTCATTTGTTGATGTTTTTACTACAGGATATCCTTCTCTCAAAACCAAAATAATAAATGATATATAAATATTGTTTTAAATGCCGACCCAAGATGAAAATTCGCCTTGGTTCTTGAATGAGGCCAACCCTTATGAAGAGTCAACTTGCTTGTGAAGAGGCACCTATTGTGTATATATGGAAGGATATGCTCATTCATTTGATCATTGATTTTATTCTAAAGATACATTCACACTTATCAAGGAGTTCGTGCATCTACAACATATCATATTATTGCATAAAGTAGATCGACATTAAGGAGAGATCATATAATTGTGTATTTGCATCTAAGTGAGGTGCGATTCTTTATTGCATCATATCGACCTTGTGTGTGGTCAAGATTGTAAGTAGATTTCTGCTCCTTTAAATTCAATATATAAGAGAGATATTTTGGCTAGGTTTTTCTCCCTCGAGGAGGGTTTTTCGAGGATAAATTATGTGTTCTTTGTTCACTATGTTGAATTTTCTATTAATTTGCATTTCTGATTAAAACATCATTCACCATCATCCCACAATCAGACCAATTTTGTGTGAAGTTAGGCTATCCATGGGTTCGTTCCATGAATGTCGTCCTATCAGTTGTGCATAAATGTTTAAAGTTTCCCTTTCACAATGATATTTTTATTGTGCAAATCATAGTGGGTTTAATCATGTGTCTTCCCGAGGGAACTTTTCATTGGATTTATTTTGGCTCAAGCCTATTGAACCTATTAGACCTTGTGAGGAATTATTTTTAAAATCCTATCAAATGTTCAAGGTGAAGCGTATAGTAGAATTATCCCTTAGAAACATGCCTCAACCTGTGATTGAGCCACCTATCCTTGATGAAACAATGATTGAATCAAAATTCCTTCCAAACACCCAAGAACAACCTATGATAAAACCTTGTACAACTTCCTATAAGAAACCATGAGACAACCAAAGCAATCATGTTGTTCCTACTAAAATTAAGCAAGTTTATAAAGCTAAAGAGAAAGTGGTTGAGAAACCTCCTATGGTTCCTTCCATTCCTCCACTAAAGGAAGAAAAGAAACCTATGGTTGATAAACCCACTCCTACACAAACACAAATTGACAACAGACTGAAATGAAATTGAAATGCTAAAGAGCATAGGCATAGACATTGTGCTATTGCTCATATGTTAAAAAATCAAGAAGAAAAGAGCAACATAGAAAATCAAAATCTAAACTTACCTAAAGCAATGCATGATGACTTTATACCCTTGCCGCAACATAAACAATAACCTTTAACATAAATATTATTCAACCTCCTATTGTGATTAATCTAGATGATGACATTGCCATTGAAAAAATTGATGAACAAGTGCATAATGAGTTGAATACATTGTTTTCCTCTTATATGAGCTTAAAGATCAAATATACTAATAAGAGTGTTGAACTTGGTGCTTCCCCTAGTTTGGCACTTGTTGTTGTCCCTTTGGCTAGTTTTCCACCTTTTCTTTATATCAACCGAGATTGGGATGTGGATGATTTGATATAGGTTGATTCGCATGTGCCTTACAAGTATTTTGCACTATTTTCATTTTCATGTTTCTTTATGTGATTGCATGTGTGTAATGTGATTCCTCATACTATTTTGTTTGATGTATCTCTCTCTCTCTCTCTCTCTCTCTCTCTTTGTGCATTCCTCTATATGTATCCACATTCTTCTCTATCTCGTAAAAATTTTATCCTTTGTCATTTTTCTTATGTTTTCCTTTTGGGGATGATGCAAGGTGTCGAGACATTTAGGTCTCTTCCATGTTGACCCAAAGAATTATTTTTCTTCATTTTCGCTCTTTATGTGTCATTCTTCTAGTTCTATGAATATTTGGGGAATGATGACAGTTCCGCACTCTATAACAATATTGTAAAAAAAAAAAATACCGACCCTAAATCCATAGATCCCTTATGTATTTTTGGGGGAAACCCCTCCCTTCTTGCTCATGACATAGCTTTATTTCATAAATATATGACTTGGCATAGGGTTTTTCAAGGAAAATCTATCATGTCTGAGGAGAAAACATTGGCTACTTTAACACAATTGCTCACAGCAATGGTTTTCACAACCACTTTAAAGTGGGGGGAATACATCAAAAACATCTTTCGACATTTTTCATATTTCATGGTGTGATGTTTTGTTTCTTGTGATGCGTCCTCTTCTTGGTGGTTTCATTGGGTTTGATTTCCTCTAAGAGTGTAATATATCTAAGCATACGACTTTCCCTTAGTGGCATGATGTGAAGTGAGGCATCCCATAAGTGGCAATCTGATACTCTTGATATGTCCTCTCTTGGAGACATTAGGCATGATGTTCCCTAAGAAGAAGAGCTTACACAAAGCAAGATCCCTGATGAGGGATAAAAGGGTCTTTATTTTTACCCCTTTTGTCTACCTTTTTACCTCATTGTTCCTATAAATCCCTTGTAGTTTTTGTCACTATTTGTTAATGAGTAGGGATATTTAATAAAATGCAAAGAGAAGATAGGAACTTGAGAATATATCAAAACCTTTAATTATTTACTAATTATCCTTGTAATTGTGAAAACCAGGGGATGATTAAGTGGATGTTGCGTGGGAGCAATAGGAGTAGTGATGGAATGAGGAAAAGAACCGTTTTATGGGTCATGAGTCAATTGTGACTAAAGTTTGGTCTAAAGTTGTTTTGTTTTTGGAACAATGCTAAAATACTCAGAAGCAAAAGAAGAACCAATACCTCAAGACCATCCAAGTTATTAGATAGTTGGCAAACCTTATGCTCAGGAACATAACTATTCTGAAGTACTCGGATCCAGGAAACTTCCTGTCATTAAGGTATCTACTGGTAAACTAAGTATTCCTAATACCCTTGTTGATTTGGGTGATGCAATTAATGCTATGAAAAATGAAACAATGGAAAGATTGTCACTAGAGGGACTTAGACCTACTCCCATAGTTCTTCAAATGGAAAACCGAACTTTGGTTAAACCAAAGGGTATGATTGAAGATGTAATGCTTTCTATTGATTCGTGGGAATATCCAACTAACTTTGTGATTTTGTAGCTGAAGATTAAGCTAGGGGGATACCCTGATTTTGGGACAACCTTGGTTGGCGGATGCAGATGCATTCATCAATTTTTGGTCAGGAAACATGGTAATTTTGAATGGCAAGCACAAGAAACATGTGACTCTATACCTGCCAATGTAACCCTTGTTGGAGATGAAGGATCCAGTTTGAGTCAATAGTGACTTAGATGAGTCATTGCCAATCTTGACAATTGATCAAGCATTAGATATTGAAGAACCCATCGAACATAGTATTCTTGTTAATTTCCTTCAAAACAGGTATACATTTAATGAAATTTTTTAAAGCATGGTTCTCCATTCATGTGTAAACACTCAATGTCCTTTTGGAAACTTTCCATTAGTAGGTAGCTCATGGTCAATTCAACATTTTGTCACATTGCATTAGTTGCTACCTCATAATTGTTTGTATAGTTCATTTTTATCTTTTAGAAATTCTAGTGATACGAAATCCACTTCCCAAGTACTAGCCATTAATTCACCAACACAATTAGAAGCTATGGAAATTTTTCCTAATCACACACTTAATATTTATCCACAATTAGGTACTGAAAAAATCCAAGACCTTATTGCCATGCTTAGAGAAAATGAAGATGCATTTTCTTGGGAATACGAAGACATGCATGTCATTCACCCCAACACTTGCACCCACCATATTTTCATTGAAGAAGGTAATCGTCCAATTAGGCAACCACTATGACGACTCAATCCCATCTTACGTGAAATAGTTAAAAAGAGGAGTTACAAAATTTGTTAAATGTTGGGTTTATATATCCTATTTTAGATAGTCAGTGGGGCTCTCCTCTAGTTGCGGTTCCCAAGAAAAATGGTAAGTGGAGAATTTGTGTTGATTATAGAGCATTAAATAAAGCTACTAAAAAGGATCACTTTCCATTACCATTTATTGATCAAGTGTTGGACACTCTTGTAGGTAAGAAGTTTTTCTCTTTTCTAGATGGGTTCAATGGATACAACTAGATTGCATAGCACTTGAGGATCAGGACAAGACTAATTTCACTTGTCCTTGGGGAACTTTTTCCTAAAACATTTTTCCGTTTCGTTTATGTAATGCCCGTGCCACTTTTCAAAGGGAAGATTTGAGCATTTTGGTGGATCTTGTAAATGATTTTGTTGAGGTGTATATGAATGATTTTACCATCCATGGTAATACTTATGAAGAGGCTAATTTTTTTTTAGAAAAGGTACTTAGGTGTTGTATAGAAACTAATTTATCATTGAGTCATGAAAAATGCCATATGCTTATGACATAAGGGATAGTACTTGGTCATTATATTTCTACTACAAGTATTCAAGTTGACCCCAAAAAGATACAAATTATTCAGGACTTTCCTACACCCACTAGCCCAAAGGATTTGCCTAGTTTTCTAGGCCACGCATGGTACTATAGGAGGTTTATCCAAAATTTTAGTAAAATTGCCTCCCCCTTGTTTGCTTTGCTATCAAAAGATGTCATTTTCTATTGTACATCAGAATGTCAAGAAACTTTTGAAACCATCAAGAACAATCTTGTCACCACACCAGTACTCAGAGGTCTAAACTAGGAACTACCTTTTCATATCCACACCGATGCCTTAGATTGTTCCATGGGGTCCGTCCTTGGACATAAGGAAGATAATCTCTTCTAATCCATTTACTACATCAACAAGAATTTCATAGGGGCTGAGGTAAATTATACGGTAACTAGAAAGGAGTTCATAGCTGTTGTTTATGCAATTAATAAGTTTTGTCACTATATTACTAGATATAAAGTGTTTGTTCATACTGATCATTTTGTAATTCGATTTCTAATAAATAAACCTATTATAACCGATAGAGTTATTAGATGGTTACTATTGCTTCAAGAGTTTGACATCACTATACTTGACAAGCCTAGTCATGAGAATGTGGTTGCAAACTTCTTGTCTAGGTTACAACAAAGAGATGATGAACCAGTTAGATAGTTGATGACGCCTTTCCAAATGAACATTTTTTTCCATATCTGCAAAGCCTCTATGGTACACTGACATGGAAAATTACTTGGTCACCTACAAGTTCTCACCTCATTTCTCTTCGAGGGGACGTTGGAAGTTGGTCAGACTCAGCGATGATTATACCTGGATCAATGGATTGCTCTTCTATCATGGCCTTAACAATATCATGTGTTGATGTGTCCTTGAGGACGATGTCTTCGACATACTTTGCGCATGCCATACAAAATATTGCAAAGGACATTTTGTCACCTAGAGGACTACTCAGAAGATCTTACCTACATGCTACTATTGGCCCACACTCCACAAGGATTGTAAATGCTATGTTTGACATTGTAACAAATGTCAGCGTATGGGTCGCCCCACGTGCTCAGATGAAATTCCTATGCATCCTTAGTTGTCCTATTGGTGCTCCATATCGAACCAAACCAATTGAATCATATAGACTAGCCACTATCTAATGATCAGATTCAATGGGGGATTTGGCCAACTGAAAAGATTCAGTCAAAGACTGAGATCTTCTGCACTTTTGGCTTTGTAGGACCAAGGTGGGTCAACCTATACAATGCCTAAAACTTAATTCACTTGCACAAAGATATTGTTTTCTATAGCAGATAATTCCCTATGAAAATACACTAAGGAAAGCATTGACAACCTGAAATCTGGCTAAACTCTTGGTATATCAACACTAACTCAACAATTGGGAAAAAAGACACAAAACTTCAACCAAACAACAAGGATTTAAAATGATTTTGATTTTATAAACTGTTTCTAAGATGCATCAAACTGCAAGATAAATTAGTGCCTAATCCTGGGCCATGGAGTCAAACACATAAAATGAATTCATCAGCAAACATAATTCAACTAGTGGATTTAAATTGTTAATGCTTTGCATCAACTTTTAATGTCTTACATTAACAAATCCTCTCCTATTATCAATCAAATTCTTCTTATCAAATCGAACCTGAACACTTGAAATCAGTGTTATCTACTCAAAGTATTTAACCATTTCTTTGAAATAGACCCATATATAAACAAATAACACAATCTCATAAAATTTGGGATGACAAACTCAAAGATACTTGGTATTATTGAATTCATATGATTTAACTGTACAAGTATGGAGATAATTTGAAGATATTCATGAATGTACAAACAATTTAAAGACATTCATGATTTATTTGCATAAACTGGCTGTATTTGCTCATAAAATAAAAAATTACAGCTTACATACTCAAATTATGACTCAGAAATTAACATTTTCTATCTATCCAGCCCAATTCAAAACCTCAAAACTTAATCTCAGAACCCTTTACAAATGAGAGAAGAAGAGAAGAAATAGAAGAATGGAATGTTCTAGAAGAATGATCTGTAGATACCATCTGGAAAATTCTCTCCTGTTGATCAACAAATTTGCAAAACCTCTCTCTGCAACAAACCTTTTGCCTCCAATTTTCCCTTGCTGTTAGTTGCCAAGCAACTGAAAATTAGCCCATGTGATGAAATCTCAGCTCATTTTATCTTGTTGCTAGGAAAACATCCCTGTGCCTGTAGAACTCCTCATGTTTGTTCTTTTATTTGTTGTACATTATTTGCTACAGATATTAAAGTTTCATAACTTTAATATTTTAAACTGTGACCTCCTTTTATTGCCCAGCGTATAATATTTCACCACAAAGTGAATATTAAATTCA
Organism: Sequoia sempervirens; assembly: GCA_007258455.2. NCBI lineage: Eukaryota > Viridiplantae > Streptophyta > Pinopsida > Cupressales > Cupressaceae > Sequoia > Sequoia sempervirens. Next base: position 18,520 of record VDFB02272062.1, on the reverse strand, counting down.
CTTGACAAAATTCCCTCGTGCACATTACCCACGTTTTCATTTCAATGAAAACAACACAAAATTTGACTTTTCAAGTTATTTCCCAACAAAGAAGACATTTAAATTTAATAAAGGAGGCCCCCTACCTTTGCTTTCCACCATGGCCCAAAATACTTAAATGTTTTACCTAAAATATTTTCCCTTTGACATCATTTAAAATTATTCTTGTGAAAATATTTTCGGATAAGTAGAACTTACCCATGCTCCGTTATTTACTTTACCAAGAAAATATTGAAAACTTTCTACCCACTATTTAAAACCAAATTTAAACGGGCCTATTAAAATATTCTTCAATTTATTCACCCCCTTTGCATTTAAAATCAACCTTGCTTCGGGCAATATTTTTTAACCTTAAATGTTCTACCAATGAAAACTTTTAAAATAGCCCAAACCATCGACCATTTCATAGGACTTGACATGTGCACCGTGGACTTCACCCGAGCCCATCCAACACGTGCTTCCATTTCGTCCATCCCGTTGCTTTTACCATGAAAACACCAAAATCCCACGAGCTAGTAGGGTGTGAAATTATCACTGGGCAAATATTAATATTTTTCACTTTATGTTGTGGGCTTGTACCATTTAAAATTAAATGGGCCTCTTTTAAAACTTTACCAAGCATTTAATTTTGGTTACCGGGGACCCACCATTCACAAATCCTTTTCTCGCTGATCCCACGACCTTAACCTGTGAGCATGTTTTCTGGGTGAGCTAGCGGGGTGTGGTCCAGATTTAGCTAGAATTTACCATCTTATCTCCACCCTTGATTTTGTTATCTCCACTTTGTTTCCCTAACTTGACCTCTCGTGTTTGCTCAACAACATTTTTTGTTCTGCAAATCCTCCATTCAACAGGTTTATCATGTCTAAAACAAACCCTTCCAACAGCGTTGGAGCCTCCTCCTCTGGTTCAAGCTTTGACCATACCCTACTCCATGTTTTGGTGAATGCGCGTATTCTTTTATATTCCTCCAGTCATGTGTTAGGCCTTTTCAACAAACCTATTTTGTGCTTTACAGAGCAATTGATGCACATATGCTCACCCCGTAGGCATGTTGAATGGCACCTTCATTGCATCCATCGTGTCTAATCTGCATTTTTTTGAGGGTTATAATATCTTTGCAATCAAATAATGCATTCCTTTGTCTCTTTGATCTCCTCTTTGATGCTGGTGGCACCCAATTTCATGCGCATATCTCTCCCTAATATCTATTTTCATTTGGTGCGCATCTCGTCTTTGTGAGTTTCTGAGGTCCTTTCAAGAAATACATCCTCCAATCTATATAATGGTGTTCTCTATTTGCAGTGCATTGGCTGCCCATTGTTCATCACAATGCCATTGATCCCTTTGCACGAGTACTGGAGCATTCATTACAACCTCCCACTGCTAAAACACTGAAGAAATCAACTTCTTTTCATGCGCAGACCATGGGACCTTCATTTTTTGGCACCCCTGCTTCAGCTTTGATGGATGCCCACCTTTTTCCAACTGTGCCCTTCATTCTCTTCACTGCATCACTCGAAAGTTTCAAAAACCTTTCTACAATTTCATTGTGTTTAGTGTGCAACCTCAATTTCATTCCTCTGCTTCAAAAGAATTCACATAGAATTCTTTTATCCTTTATATTTTGGTGGATGCACAACCCCCTGCGTGATGGTTGCCTTCAACCACCATATGCATTTTGCTTGAAAGTTGTTAGAGACTCTTCAATGGTTTGTTTAGTGAATACTCTAGCGCATTCCCCATGGCATTGACTCCTCCATGCTCTGATGGATGCCCATACTCTTTGGCTCAAAACCGCGCCCACCTTCTTTATTTGCATTTGATTGAAAGTTTCTACAGCCTTTTATCAATTTCATTTTGTCTATTATTCATACACCAGTCATGGCATTCCATATTTCAGTGCTGGCGCCACCAATACTTCTCTCTTCACAGCAGATGTAGGCTCGAAGGAAATTAACATGATTTCTCAAATGTATTTGATACATTTCATTGATTCCCTCCTTGGATTGCGTGATGGGTTCATTTTCATTGCTACGCATACACTAACCTTTTTTGCCATTATATCTGCTTAAAAGTCTCTAGAGCCTTTGCAAAACATATTCCTCTCACCTTGAACTACGTGGGTACCCATTGAATTAGCATTTGAGGGCGCAACTAAATACATTTGCTTAAAAGCTTCAAGATACTTTTCAATTCATTCATTTCATCTTTGCTTGGAAGTTTCTTGAGGATTTTGAACAAATCCATTTTAGACATATACTGCAATCATGATCATTCCATTACTTGGCGCAGGCAGGAGATGGACTCCATTTTGAAAGTTTCTAAAACATTTTCAACATATGCAATTTTGTATATACGCATGGCTTGGCTATGTGTGTTGGGTAGCATCATGTAAATGTGGCTTTCCACAGATAAGAATACTCCTTGAAATTTCCCTTAGCTGCTCATACAGCCACACAAAAACAAATGATGTAGTGACTTTATCCCCTTGGTGAATTCAGGTGAAACATCACCTTCTTCATTTAATTGAGAGCCCATATCCTTTACTATAAAATACTTGTGAAGAGTTCACATTTTTAAACATTATGTTTGACAAGGTCTTCCTATAATGCACTCACAAACCATGAATGAAAATTCAAAATGTGAGGCTCACTCACCATATTCAGATGCTTGGGTGCTATCCTCAAGAATTCATAATGCATTGCAAATTGGAAATTATTTGGAACAACCATTGATGGATTCCCATATCCTAGTTGACCAAACTCAACATTTACAACATCATAATAATGCAAAGCATGTCAGGCCCCATGTGGCCCAACTAAAAAAAATCATTTTGAAACAATTTTATGCTCAAATGACTCAGCGCTGTCTTCTAAATGCATTTGAAGTGAAAAAATGAATTGGGTTTTCATTAAAACTCACCTTCTGACATGTTTGCAAAATGTGCAAAACTGGTCAGGTGGGCTTTGGAATCGGCTTTGAAAACTAGGCAAACAACATCCTGGAGTAATGAAAACTTGCAAGCTTGTAGACATCAGACCCGAGAATTGAATGCAATAGATGGTTCGACAAAAGGAGTCACGAGGTGAAAGATATTAACCAACAAAGTTTCCTACTTAGACTTTCTGCAACAATCAGCTGTTCTGAACCAATTAAAACTCATCCAACCACCTCTTTGGAAAAATATCAAATCAACTCTTGGTGAGCTACCACTGGACAGAGAGAATCATTTTGGTGCAATGAACACATGTGCAAGAGGGCTTTGCTTGAATCCTCACTGATCAAAATATATGAGGTGTCAAAGTTGACCGCCCTGAAATGCTGTCAGGAATGTAGATTCAAAACTGAATAAATTGCACTTGGTTTTGATCCGCTAAAAATAGAAAATCAAATCATGAAGCTCTAAAAACTAACTTGGGAGTTCATCTTGGTATGGAGAATGCAGAGCAAAATTTTTTTTGACTTCACAGTCAACCAATTGCAAAATGCAAGCTCGAACGGGAGGCAACTTTGCAAAACTGAAAGTTTTGCAAACTACAAAAAAGTGCCAAAACCCTCTAGTTTCACTTTTCAAAACCCATTCAAAAATCATCATGGGAAGCTGAAAATTGACATGCACATTCACATATGACGCATGAGTGGGCTTGCAAATGGGTTTTGCACAAAAATCAACTGGCACCAAGTTATGACTCTCCAAAGTAGGTCACTTAGGTAGATTTATTAGGTGCACTTCTGAAAGTGTAGAGGCAATTTTTTTGAAATGGGCACTTCAAATTTTGCAAAATTTGAGAGTGTCAACATGTCCATTGAGCCTTTTAAAAAATGGGGGCTTGATTTTGTTGGACCTGTCTGTTAGCTCTCAAAAATGTTGGTTGAAACCACAAGAAGTTGTCAATCTCTTGATACGTTTTAGGGTAACGAACAAGGCCAAATGGTTTGAAACTTCTTCTCTTTAGGTGCTACTAGACCTAGGTAACTATACCTATGTGAATGAGGCAGACTTAAACTATATTATTTCTACTAAAATAATCTCTCCATAATGGCAATTAAAAGTGAACAGATGTAAGCCTGATTTGGTATAAATTGTAGAAGCAATATCAAAGTGGATTTTATGAATATGTTCAGTTAACAGATTTTGAAGTGAATTTAATAAAGTTATATAAATAAAATGGGTGAGACCAATGCCCTGTTGGGTATATGGAGTCCAATGAAGACCTAGAAAATGTGACTTGTAATGGCAATAACTCAAACCGCTTGGCACACTAATATGGGTTTATAACTTGTATAAACATGCGAGTAACTAGTTGACAAACTCTACTTGAGACAAACTGACAACCCTAATTATATGGCTCTTCTTATTAATCCAATTAACACTTCTAAGTTACTCTGAATGACTAGAAGGATTTAATCTTTATTTGAAAGAACCAATTAATCATATCACACAAGTACAACAAATGTGCACTGATAAATTGAATATGTACTTGATATATCAATTTAAATTGCATAGAAGCATTAAAGTGGAGACAACCAATTAATTGAATAATTCCAACAAACAATTGATACCAGGATTAGGCCACAAGAATCACATATCTTTCATTGACTTTTTCAAAATTTATACATGCATCATGGTCTTCACTGTATAATCTATGTTTTAAAAGTATTTGCTATTTATTTCCTACCTAACTCCCAAATCTAATATTTGATGATACAATTTTATTTCATATATATGCATTGCTCTTTTTAGGTTTATGACCCTTTGCACGTCCATTTGCCGCAACACTTCATTAAATTATTTGTCTTCAACTGATTAGAATATTTTATTCCTTATTATCTTTTATCCCTTCATTGGAAAATCTCTCGTTTATATCTCGCTTGATTTAAATCTTTCACCAAATTTAGTAAATTATTTCTTTGGGTAGAATAATTAGCCATTTTTTAATCTCATTGATTAAAATTCTCCACTTCCCATGCAAATACTCTACATATTTTTTACCCCTTATGTTTTATGTGGGTAAAAAATTCACCTTATAACTCCCTTTAGTGAAAAATTTCATTCTTTAGTAAAAAATATTTTCATCATATTTCACTTTCCAACATTAGAATATTGTAATTAAATAGTTTCCTTTCTTTTTTATAATAGATGTAAGATCATGACAACCATTATATTTTACCACTCATTGAATCCACCTTCACCATAAATGTTTTATTTTACCACACCACCACACACAACCTTGAGACTCCCCGTGGGAATGTGGGAGCACTCTCTGCTCACCTGTATAGACAATAGTTGGTGGGACTACGGTAAATGTATGTCAAGCTACCTCCTTACCGTGACCATTTCATTTGCATCCTACAGGGACGTAGGAAGAATCTAAACAAAATTTAGAATATGATTCCATCAAGACCTCCTACAGTGACGCGGGATATGTCACCGCAATACCGCCCATCATTAATCAAGTTCCTGCAGTTATGTGGGAAATTCTAGAGTAAAAAGCTTCCATTACTTTTTTCATGGAATTCACCAATGAATGCCATCTATGGAATTCATCTTGGTCTTTTGATTCCCTGTCAAAACTGATCGAATGAAGCTGAAAACTAGTATACATACTCCCATATGTAAAATAAACACGTGTGCAAAGTGATTTTGTGTGAAACTACACTAACTTTATTTTGTGATTTTTCAAAGTGGTCCTTTTGAGTAGGTTTTTCAACTGAGTTTTCTGACCATTAAAATCAATTTTTTGAGTATGAGAACCTAAAATTCATATGAAATTTTAGGCTCTAACACTGTCAACCTACCATCTCAGGACAAGGAATATATCCTGATGTGTACAAATTATGTAACAAAATGGGTTGAAGTTGTTGCTTTAAAGCATGTTAGGGACACCAAGGTCGCTGAATTCCTCTATTCCGAGATTTTTACCCGATTTGGTGTTCAACGTGAGATAGTTACAAATCAAGGTCCACAATTCACATCTAACCTTATTTCTGCTTTGGTTCGTGAATATGAGATTTAGCATCGCAAGTCTTCACCTTACCATCCCTAGGCTAATGGCTAGGTCAAAGTAACCAACTAAGAGCTCAAGAACATTCTTACCAAGACAGTTGCTCTCCATAAGAAGGAATGGGTTACATGACTTCCCAAAGCTGTGTGGGCCTACCGCACTACATTGAAAACTACCATTGGTTTGACACCTTACACACTTGTCTATGATAAGAGGGTTGTTCTCCATATTGAGTTTGAAGTGAAAAATTGTAACACCCCTCCATTTTGGATATTTGGATCAGCAGTGTTCTCCTTGTAATGCTTTGTTATGTTATGATGTGACTTTGGAACTAGGCCACTTGTGATTGGAATTGTTAAACGATGTGAAAGTTATATTTTGGATGTTATGTTATTTTATTCCGATGTTATCTTTATGACATGTTATGGATTAAATTAGCATGTGTGTGAATTATTGATGTTCATGCTTTGATTATATCAGTGATGATAAGATGCGTCAGTTAGCAATGTTGTATTGGTGAAGGGGACATGATCACATCACTCGTGTGCGAGCGCCCTATGATTCCATGATTTCCTCTTCATGGTGTGTTTTAATATATTATATGCATGTTCGACACTCGTATTGTGTGTAGGATGTAGGTATAGGACATCGATTCCACCTGGTTCTATAGGTCTGAGCATGTCCCTTGTCCAATAGAAAATGATTGGGAGATAGTAGCTAGGTTTTCTGTGTCATGACATCACCCTAGCCATAGTGTGTCGTCAGGTTGTTAGTTGGGATAAGTTATTTTCTTTGTTGCCTCTTCTCTCCTTGCGTATTTAAATTTGCAAGAAAAATGATGTTTGTTTTATTTAATTTCATTGTCAAAATAAATAAAGGAGTGCTCATTAATTAATTAGTTAGTTTAATTCAATCAATAAATACTCTAATCATGGATTAGATTTATTTATTGATAAATTAAATTAAAATGTTGTGTTAGCATTATAAAATTTTGAGATCAAATCAAAATAGAAATTGCCTTGCATTCCTTTTTGAAATAAAATTAAAAATAATTTTAAATGTAGATGGGTAACTAATTTATGGAAAAGGAAAATGTGACCATCAAAAATTAAAAACTTTTGTTTTAAAATAAAATACCAAGCAAAACTCAATGGAAATGGAAATTGTTTTATTAACCAAAAAAAAAAAATAAAATATCTAATTTAGCAATAAATTTTGGTGGGTGAATTCAAAGTTAGGGGTTTGACAAATTTGGAGAAGGAATAGCATAAGGAAATTCATGTTTTATTTTAAAATTTTAATTTGGTAATTTTGGAGAGCAAAAAGAAACTTGGATTGAAATTCTTGGAGAAATTAAAGAAAGATTGAAGATCGGGTAGCTGAAATCGGAATATGAAAAGGAAAATCTCCCAATAAAGACTAAAGTTGAGAAAACATAAGGTAATGTTTGAAATTTCATGCATTTCTTTAGTTTTAAAAATCTGGTTTTTGAAAGTGAAAGTGTTCAAACCTGATTCAAATTCAGGGAATTGGCAGCAGCAAAACCCATCAAAATCTCCATTTTAAATTAAATCTGTAAACCCTTTTGTTGTTTGGGAAAATTTGTTTGAGTTTTGCAAAATGTATTGCTCTTTTTTTTAATTTGAGCTGGAAATGTTTATTGAAAATTTCTCTATTCAAAGGAAAATGTTTTATTTTTCTTCCCCTGTTAAAATTTTTCATTCTGGTTTTTACCAGAATAGGGGAAATGAAAGTTTTTGTATTAAAAAATAAATAAATAAATAAAATTTTATTGTTTTGTGGGGTGGGGAAACCAACCCCCACCACCGCCGCCGCCCGCAGGGAGGTGGCGCTGTGTGTAAACACACAGCCGCCGCCGCCCGCAGGGAGGTGGGCGATGTGTGCTTTGCACACAGGCTCTGCCGCCCGGCGAGAGGCGGCGCTGTGTGCTTTGCACACAGCCGTCGCCGCCGTGGGGAGGCAGGGTTGTGTGCCCTTAGAGCTTCGGCCCTGTTTAAAACTTGCATTGTATTAATATTTAACTTTATTATATATATTATAATATATATGTATATATATTATATATTATAATATTTGTATATTATAATATATAATATTTGTATATTATAATATATAATATGTGTATATATATATAATATATATATATATATATACTTAATATATTTCATTCATGAAAATATCTTGGATTAAAGATTTAAATATACATATTATATATATATATAGAATATATATATATATAATGAATATGTTAAATATTAAGATTTTAATTTTAAATTATTGGAATCATAAAATTTATATTTTACTTTATTATTAAAATATGTATATATATATATACATAAAAATAATAGATATAAGTTGAATACTAAGGTATTAAAGTTTAATCAAATGGATTATGGTGGTAATATTCCGTTAATTAAGGCATTTAAATGATGATTAATTATTCTAAAACCAGAAATGTTTTAAATGATTTAGCAAATAGAATTGAAATATTAGATTTAATTCCTTAATGGTGCCAAGAGGACATTAGATAATTTAACGATTATTGAATAAAGTTGATTGATAATCAAATTTCTTTATTTAGAAATTTCATTTTGATGTTTATGGATAATCAGGAAATATTAGAATATAAAAATAATGTTTAGAAGCATATGTTTAAATGATGTCTTAACATTTAAAATAGGAACTTTGAAATGATCATTCCATTTGTATAAGCAGAAATTAAACTGATGAATAGTCAAACGTATACGTTTAAATATTGATTTTGATTAATTGTAGATTGATCAAGTAGAGCTAAACTATTGGTTTAAATTCTTTAATGTTGACAATGTGATTTAAATATTTAAATATATAACAGTATATACATTGAGTATGTACTATTAAGTATATTTGTTGGAAGGTATTCGTATTCAAGTAGAGATAAGACTTAGTTGATTTATTTAATGTGGAATTGAAATAAAGACTAATTTATTTGATCTAAATGCCATTTATTAAGATGTTTAATTATAGAATATAGTGGCGAAACTTAGAGTAAGGAGGGACTTATTATTTAATCTAAATATTTTTTTAATCAAACGATTTTATTTATAGTATATGATCGTGAAACTTAGAGATAACAAATGCTTTATTTTAATCAGAGGAGTTTATTAAATTAAAATATTCGGTTCATGCATATAATGGTTAAACTTAGAAGTAATGAATGATTTAATGAATCATATGAGAGTGAGTTGTTGATTTATTGCTATTTCAAAATAAAAAGTAATTTATTTAATCCAAATGTTTTATAAATCAAGTGGATTTATTTATAGTATATGTTTGTGAGACATAGGGTATTGATTGGCTTAATTTCAATTCGATGATGTTATTTATTAAAATGTCTTGATTTTGGAATATGGTGGTGAAATTTAGAGTAAATGATATGTTCTTTAAATATTTCTATGTCGTGAAAAGAAATGGGTTCAATTGATTAGATAAATGCAAGTAATGGAAACTGTGATTGACTGGATTTAGGAAATCCGAACATTAGTTTATTTAACTGTCTGAAATGCTTGTAGTGTTATAATGTTCGTCCTTGATGTTGTGGAAGTAGATTAAATGTTTTGAAAGTCTTCCAAATAGGGGTTTGTTATTGGTAAGGGTTGTTGTTATGTGAGTTAACTTTGATGTGTTGTGGAATGTGTGCATATTTACACCATGTTGTTTCACCCGGTTTTCATGAACGGGGATGATATGTGTCTCCTTGGGATTAGGAGAGGGTTATGTAATTTGTGCCTCCTTTGGAAGGAGTGGTTTTTGTATTTTGGTTTACTCCAATGTTTGGAGTGGGTTTTGTGACCTCGTTTTCCTCCAATGTTTGGAGAGGGCTTGACCTTGTTTCCTCCAGTGTTTGGAGAGGGCCTTGACCTTGTTGCCTCTAGTGTTTGGAGTGAGTCTCCTTGATTGTTACCTACTTGAAATGGAGAGGTCGTATTATCTTGTTACCTATTGTGGTTTTCATCGTGTGTGTTGTCTTAGAAGAGTGGCTTGCAATGGGGGCCGACGCACAAAGTGGTGTCAGGGATAACCCTTTGCAAGTTGATTAATTCAATGATAACTAAATAAACTTTTAGAAGCTTAGGTTGCATCAAACATTAAACAAGATTAATTATACCTCGCTCATGGACCTAAGGGCTTGTCTAGACTTGGGATGAGACGGGAAGGTCTGGAATGGCAAGATCATCTATCTCATATTCACAAGATGTATTTGATTCCGCATGAGTGAGGATGGGTGCCAAAATTTTGGTAGAGGCCACCAGGATAACCCAAGGTGGGGGCTAGAGCCTAGGAAGATTCCCAAAGGATATCCCTTGACAAGCTATGCGATGACACTCTTCCTAAGTCAGCAATTTTTACTTGGTACGTGTGACACTCTTGATCTATTCTATGTCTAGAAGCAATGTAACCTATGTCAGTGATGTGAGAGTCGTATCTAGAGTTGTGCATATGACCTTTCTTATCATGTGATGTGTACTTGTATTTATTTCGTATCAATTTTGTGTAGCCTGTGTCTAGTGGTAGATGGTCTTGTGTGGGAATCCCTTGTTACTATCTCCTAGCACGGAGGGAGTTGGGCCTTTGGGTTCCATGCGGTTGGGTGGCACATGTTTCTTCAATCCATTGGATCTTCTTCTTGTTCGTGTGGTCGTGATTTCCAATTGGAGAGCTTGTGGGAATCAGTTTCTTCTCTTGCCTTATTCTCTCAGTACTTATTGTATTTTATTACCTCTCATTTGTTATCGAGGTGGAATTTGTAATAAGTAATCATACTTGTTGGATTTACCTCATTTGGGGAATGAGTGTTGTAATCATGTTGTAAGTTATATTATTGGAATCAAGTGGTAATTCATATTCTTGGTTGTAGATTATTATGAATGGAATGTATGTGAACTTTATTTGTTAAGTAATTTATATGGTATGGGTTTTAATTCATGTTCTGTGTTTGGTTTAAGTAACTCAGTCTCGTAACCTTAGGGTATTGGTTGGCAATGGTTAGTGAACTTGTATGTTAATTGTTCTTTTAAAAAAAAAAAATAGTTCGTTTGTTTAGTAAATTGCAACTTTCCCTAGGGTTGTGTGGCGGGGCGTTACACATGGTATCAGAGCCCAGGTTAAAACACTATGCACTCTGGGATTATGTTGGACCCATTATGTTGTAAGCTGTGTAGGTTTATACCTTGGGCACTATGAGCCCGTTGTATTGACCTAGTTGTTTTACTCCTTCGGGTTGTTTTCCTTTCAGGTTGATTTCTCGTGTTTGCCCAAAAGTTTTCATTAGGAGGTGTAGGTCCAATGGTGCAGGAAACCAGTGGAAAGGATAGGATCCTCAGTGTAGTGTTCAATGCACCGATATCCTTTCTACTGGAAGAATGCATTATGGACGATTGTGTGGTGTGTGGGTTTGGGGTGTTGGGTGTGGTGGACGACAATCAGTTTTGTTGGTTGTTTCTGCCCTTGCATGTCTTTTGATGAATGCTTTGTGAGGGTTGGTTAGGTCCGTGAGCCTACCAAGAAGTGTGTTTTGTTTGGTTTCCTTTTGTTTCTTGGATCTTTCATTGTGTAAAGGGTTGTGACCCTTGAGTGGTTCTTGAGTGTGGTTGTAGTGTGTTTCTTGGGTGTGTTCCAAGTGCTTGTGGGGGCAAGATAGTCATAGGACCTCTTTCCTTGAGTGCCTTAGTATGGTGTTTTTGAGGGTTGAGTTTTCCAACCTTGTCTTGAGTTGTGGAGGAATGATGCCTCCTAGGTCTTGCCTTACCCTTTTGGATTGGAGTGATTCCTTTGGTTGAGAGTCTTCCGAGGTTGAGATCGACTACTTCCCTTTATCCTATGTTGCAGGTGAGCATGTTGGACCTTAATTTGTTGATGGTTTGCAGGTGACATGTGTTGCCTAAAATTACCCTTGCTTGACTTCTTTGCTGATGTTGTGGGAAGGTCTATTTGACCTTGAGGGTGCCAAGAAGTTCCTTGGGTGTATATTCTCTTTTGGAGTCTTGTTGTTTTCCTTATCCATGCAAGTATCAGATGCATGTTTTCTTGTGCTTTACCTCATTGTGCAAGTGACTGCCTGATTGACCCTAGGTGGTTTTGGAGTTGTTTTTACATGTTTTATTGTTTTGAAATTATGAAATATGATAATAGAAAATGAATGATCATGTTGTTAGTTCATAGAGATTTATGCATGCTCTCATATGATTGATGCATTTGTGTGAAAGTGATTGGGTGATGATGAAACCATGATTGCATACGTGTCTATGTTAGAACTGTAAATATCTCTTATCTTCTCTCTCTTCCCATTGGTTTAACGAAGATGCCTATCTTGGAGTGTGTGGTGTATTGAAACCCATGGTATGTTGTATCTTATGAGAAAATTATTATGTATTCATGAAAGTTTGTTTTATTAGATCAAACCCTGGGTAAAGGACCTAAGTCCCCAAGTTGCATTCATAATCATGGAAAAGGTATAATATGAATAGAAAATCATTTTGCAATAAGTAAAAGTTTAGAGAAAAGGGATTAGTGAAACCATTGCATGTTAATGATAATTGCATGATAGGTGCATCTTGTTGGTGAGGCCTGTAGTCCCCAACCTTATTGTTGAGTCTTAAGAAATCATGTAGATGTTAAATTATTGTACCTGGATTCAAAATGCAAAAGTTAAATGAACGTGAAATGATAAGGTTGCATACCTTGCCTTGAGTAAATGTTGTAATGATATCACATTAGGTGTGGCTTTATGATGATTCTCGATGATGTGTATTGGTGCATAGGGCACTATGTATGTTAATCCATGGTTATGTGATTTGGAGATTTGGTGGTGGGATGCTTCACCATGTTGATTGTATAGGTTGATAGTGTGCTTGGTTGTGTTGATTATAGCACAGGTTGTTATTTTATAACCATTAATCATGTGTGAACTTATGAAGTTGTGCTAGGGGTGCTTGTAGGCTTCCAGGAGTGGGGGGGAGGATGTAACACCCCTCCATTTTGGATATTTGGATCAGCAATGTTCTCCTTGTAATGCTTTGTTATGTTATGATGTGACTTTGGAACTAGGCCACTTGTGATCGAAATTGTTAAACGATGTGAAAGTTATATTTTGGATGCGATAGTTTATTCCGATGTTATCTTTATGACATGTTATGGATTAAATTATCATGTGTGTGAATTATTGATGTTCATGCTTTGATTATATCAGTGATGATTAGATGCGTCAGTTAGCGATGTTGTATTGGTGAATGGGATGGGATCACATCACTCGCGTGTGAGCACCTTGTGATTCCATGATTTCCTCTTTACAGTGTGTTTTAATATATTATATGCATGTTCGACACTCGTATTGTGTGTAGGATGTAGGTACAAGACATCAACTCCACCTGGTTCTACAGGTCTGAGCATGTCAATTGTCCAACAGAAAATGATTGGGAGATAGTAGCTAGGTTTTCTGTGTCGTGACATCACCCTAGCCATAGTGTGTTGTCAGGTTGTTAGTTGGGATAAGTTATTTTCTTTGTTGCCTCTTCTCTCCTTACTTGCATATTTAAATTTGCAAGAAAAATGGTGTTTGTTTTATTTAATTTCATTGTCAAAATAAATAAAGGAGTGCTCATTAATTAATTAGTTAGTTTAATTCAATCAATAAATAATCTAATCATGGATTAGATTTATTTATTGATAAATTAAATTAAAATGTTTTGTTAGCACTATTAAATTTTGAGATCAAATCAAAATAGAAATTGCCTTGCATTCCTTTTTGAAATAAAATTAAAAATGATTTTAAATGTAGATGGGTAAATTCAATTTTGTGGAAAAAGGAAAATGTAATTATCTTTTGGTTGCAAAATAGAACTTTGTTTTAAATAAATATTATGCAAATTCAATGGAAATGGAAATTGTTTTATTAAATTGCAAAAATAAAATATCTAGTTTAGCAATAAATTTTGGTGGGTGAGTTCAAAATTAGGGGTTTGACAAATTTGGAGAAGGGATTGCATAAGGTAATTGTTGTTTTATTTTGAATTTTTAATTTGCAATTTTGGAGAGCAAACTTGGATTGAAATTCTTGGAAGAAATTGGGAAGAAAAGATTGAAGATTTGGTGAAGCTGAATTGAAAAAGGAAAAGGAAAATCTCCATTGAAGGATTTGAAGCTTGGAGAAAACATAAGGTGCAATGTTTGAAATTTTATGCATTTCTTATTTTTGAAAATCTTATTTTTGAAAGTGTTCAAACTGTTGGATTCAATTGTGAATTAGAGGAAGAAAACCCATCAAAAATCTCCATTTTAAATTAAATCTGTAAACCCTTTTGTTGTTTGGGAAAATTTGTTTGAGTTTTGCAAAATGTATTGCTCTTTTTTTTAATTTGAGCTGGAAATGTTTATTGAAAATTTCTCTATTCAAAGGAAAATGTTTTATTTTCTTCCCCTGTTAAAATTTTTCATTCACGTTTTTACCAGAATAGGGGAAATGAAAGTTTTTGTATTAAAAAAATAATAAAAAATTTATTGAGTTTTGTGGGGAAACAACCCCCACCACCATCACACCGTATTGTAAACACACAACCACCGACGCTTCATAGAGGCGGAGCTGCAAAACACACAGCCACCGCCACCCTCAGGGAGGCCGTGCTCTGTGTAAACACATAGCCATTGCTACCCGCAGGGAGGCGGGTACTGTGTGCTTTGCACATAGCCACCGATGCCGTGGGGAGGCAGGGTTGCGTGCCCTTAGGGCTTCGGCCCTGTTTAAAACTTTCATTGTATTAATATTTAACTTTATTATATATGTTATAATATATATGTATATATATTATATATTATAATATTTGTATATTATAATATATAATATGTGTATATATATATAATATATATATATGTACTTAATATATTTCATTCATGAAAATATCTTGGATTAAAGATTTAAATATACATATTATATATATATATAATGAATATGTTAAATATTAAGATTTTAATTTTAAATTATTGGAATCATAAAATTTATATTGTACTTTATTATTAAAATATGTATATATATATATATACATAAAAATAATAGATATAAGTTGAATACTAAGGTATTAAAGTTTAATCAAATTGATTATGGTGGTAATATTTCGTTTATTAAGGCATTTAAATGATGATTAATTATTCTAAAACCAGAAATGTTTTAAATGATTTAGCAAATAGAATTGAAATATTAGATCTAATTCCTTAATGGTGCCAAGAGGACATTAGATAATTTAACGATTATTGAATTAAGTTGATTGATAATCAAATTTCTTTATTTAGAAATTTCATTTTGATGTTTATGGATAATCAGGAAATATTAGAATATAAAAATAATGTTTAGAAGCATATGTTTAAATGATGTCTTAACATTTAAAATAGGAACTTTGAAATGATCATTCCATTTGTATAAGTAGAAATTAAACTGATGAATAGTCAAACGTATACATTTAAATATTGATTTTGATTAATTGTAGATTGATCAAGTAGAGCTAAACTATTGGTTTAAATTCTTTAATGTTGACAATGTGATTTAAATATTTAAATATATAATAGTATATACATTGAGTATGTACTATTAAGTATATTTGTTGGAAGGTATTCGTATTCAAGTAGAGATAAGACTTAGTTGATTTATTTAATGTGGAATTGAAATAAAGACTGATTTATTTGATCTAAATGCCATTTATTAAGATGTTTAATTATAGAATATAGTGGCAAAACTTAGAGTAAGGAGGGACTTATTATTTAATCTAAATGTTTTGTTAATCAAACGATTCTATTTATAGTATATGATCTTGAAACTTAGAGATAACAAATGCTTTATTTTAATCAGAGGAGTTTATTAAATTAAAATATTCGGTTCATGCATATAATGGTTAAACTTAGAAGTAATGAATGATTTAATGAATCATATGAGAGTGAGTTGTTGATTTATTGCGATTTTGAAATAAAGAGTAATTTATTTAATCCAAATATTTTATAAATCAAGTGGATTTATTTACAGTATATGTTTGTGAGACATAGGGTATTGATTGGCTTAATTTCAATTCGATGATGTTATTTATTAAAATGTCTTGATTTTGGAATATGGTGGTGAAATTTAGAGTAAATGATTTGTTCTTTAAATATTTCTATGCCGTGAAAAGAAATGGGTTCAACTAATTGGATAAATGCAAGTAATGGAAATTGTGATTGACTGGATTTAGGAAATCCGAACATTAGTTTATTTAACTGTCTGAAATGCTTGTAGTGAACATATAATGTTCGTCCTCAATGTTGTGGAAGTAGATTAAATGTTTTGAAAGTCTTCCAGATAGGGGTTCGTTATTGGTAAGGGTTGTTGTTATGTGAGTTAACTTTGATGTGTTGTGGAATATGTGCATAGTTACACCATGTTGTTTCACCCAGTTTTCACGAATGGGGATGATATGTGTCTCCTTGGGATTAGGAGAGGATTATGTAATTTGTGCCTCCTTTGGAAGGAGTGGTTTTTGTATTTTGGTTTCCTCCAGTGTTTGGAGTGGGTTTTGTGACCTTGTTTTCCTCCAATGTTTGGAGAGGGCTTGACCTTGTTGCCTCCAGTGTTTGGAGAGGGTCTTGACCTTGTTGCATCTAGTGTTTGGAGTGAGTCTCCTTGATTGTTACCTCCTTGAAATGGAGAGGTCGTATTATCTTGTTACCTATTGTAGTTTTCACCGTGTGTGTTGTCTTAGAAGAGTGGCTTGCAATGGGGACCGACGCACAAAGTGGTGTCAGGGATAACCCTTTGCAAGTTGATTAATTCAGTGATAGCTAAATAAACTTTTAGAAGATTAGGTTGCATTAAACATTAAACAAGATTAATTATGCCTCGCTCATGGACCCAAGGGCTTGTCTAGACTTGGGATGAGACGGGAAGGCCTGGAATGGCGCGTCGCCTATCTTGTCCTTATGTAGGTGGCTTGATTCCTCGCGATGAGTGGAGCATGGGTGCCGGGATTTCAGTAGAGGCCACCAGGATAACCCATGGTGTGGGGGGTGGAGCCTAGGAAGATTCCCAGAGGAGATCCCTTGATGAGCTATGTGATGACACTCTTTCTAAGTCAACAAGTTTGTACTTGGTCTTTGTGACATTCTCGATCTACTTTATTTCTGGAAGCAATGTGACCTATATCAGTGATGTGTGAGTCGTACTAGAGTTGTTGGTTTGACCTTTCAGTTCATGTGATGTGGTACTTGTATTTATTTGTATCATTTTTGTGTAGCCTGTGTCTAGTGGTAGATGGTCTTGTGTAGGAACTCCTTGTTACTATCTCCTAGCACGGGGGGTGAGCCTTCGGGTATCACATGGTTGGGTGGAATGTGCTCCTTAATCCGTTGGGTTGGCTTCTTGTTCATGTGGACAAGATTCCAGTTGGAGAGCTCGTGGGATTCAGTTTCTTCTCATGCTTAATTCATTCAGTTGGTCTTGTATTTTATTACCCCTCATTTGG
This sequence comes from Sequoia sempervirens, assembly GCA_007258455.2. Lineage (NCBI taxonomy): Eukaryota > Viridiplantae > Streptophyta > Pinopsida > Cupressales > Cupressaceae > Sequoia > Sequoia sempervirens. Next base: position 939 of record VDFB02272062.1, on the reverse strand, counting down.
TATCGAGGTGGAATTTGTAATATGTAATCATACTTATTGGAATTGCCTCATTCGGGGAATGAGTGTTGTAATCATGTTGTAAGTTATATTATTGGAATCAAGTGGTATCTCATATTCTTGGATGTAAATTATTATGATTGGAATGTATGTGAACTTTATTTGTTAAGTAATTATATGGTATGGTTTTAATTCATGTTCCATGTTTGGTTTAAGTAACACAGTCTGGCAACCTTAGGGGATTGGTTGGAAATGGTTAGTGAACTTGTATGTTAATTGTTCCTTTAAAAAAAAAATAGTTCATTTGTTTAGTAAATTGCAACTTCCTCTAGGGTTGCGTGGCGGGGCATTACACATGGTATCAGAGCCCAAGTTTAAACACTATGAACTTTGGGATTATGTTGGACCCATTATGTTGTAAGTTGTGTAGGTTTATACTTTGGGCACTATGAGCCCATTGTATTGACCTAGTTGTTTTCATCTTTCAGATTGTTTTTTTTTTGGGTTGATTTCTCTTGTTTTCCCTGAGGTTGTCATTAGGAGGTGTAGGTCCAGGAAACCAGTGGAAAGGATAGGATCCTTAGTGTAGTGCACAATGCACCGATATCCTTTCTATTGGAAGAATGCATTATGGATGATTGTGTGGTGTGTGAGTTTGGGGTGTTGTGTGTGGTGGACGATGATCAGTTTTGTTGATTGTTTCTACCCTTGCATATGAATGCTTTGTGAGGTTGGTTAGGCCCGCGAGCCTACCAAGAAGTGTGTTCTGGTTGGTTTCCTTTCTATTGCATGGATCTTTCATTGTGTGAAGGGTTGTGGCCCTTGAGTGGTTCTTGAAGTGTGGTTGCAGTGTGTTTGTTGGGTGTGTTCCAACTACTTTTTGGGGTGAGATAGTAATAGGACCTCTTGCCTTGAGTGCCTTAGTATGGCATTTTTGAGGGT